>OY720430.1:72166794-72334192 GCA_963082735.1 Pocota personata
ACATTGTCGATTCTGGACACACCGGAAGAATCCAATAGCCTCTTATTAGAGACGTAATGCCGAAAGTCAGAATGTGCGCTTCTGTACATCCGCATGCATGCCCGAAGACATTTCCTCTCAAATAACCGAAGCTTCTCCATATACGATGGGCTTATGTTCCACCACACTGGACTCGCATAAGTCAAAATTGGACGGACGAAAGCTTGGTAGCATATGATCTTCACATCGGATCTTAGATAGTTGGAGTAAAAAAGACGTTTGAGCGACATAAATGCCGCCCTTGCTTTTTGTAACTGTATGTTTACGTGCTCATTGCAGTACAAAAACTTGTCTAAATGGACACCTAAATACTTCACAACCATCTTCAACTCAATGCGAAGACCACTGGAGCTCGTTATTTGCAGATTTTTCCAATTACGTCTCAAATCTGAATTACCGCGTCTTACAGGGGTGCGGAACAGTATGGTTTCACATTTAGCCTCGTTTATCTTCAGCTTCCATTCTGAGCAGAATACTTCAAGCTTATCAAAGTTGTTTTGGAGTTCACTTTGGATGTTTTGTATTTTCGAACCGCTTGCATACAGAATAACGTCGTCAGCAAACGCTAGCGAATTACCCAAGCCCCTGAGCATTTCAGAAACGTAGATATTAAATAAGAGCGGTGCTGTGACTGTACCTTGTGGGAGGCCATTAGTAACATTAAAAACTTTAGTCGTCGTGTATCGTCTATCTGTTACAACAAATTTCTTCTCGTACACCATAGATACAATCATCTTCACAAGATGATTCGGAAATTCATATCGTAAAAGTTTGTATAATAACCCGTCGATCCAAACCGTGTCGAAAGCTTTTTCGATATCCACTAGGCAGGCAGCTGTACTTCTTTTGGTATTTAGATTTCAATTAACATCTGAAATCAGTTTTGTTACAGCATGCACCGCCGAATGATTTCTTTTGAACCCAAATTGGTTCCGCGGTAAAATCTCCTTTGTTTCGCACGCGAACAGAATGGACTTACTAATAACTACTTCAAAGACCTTCCCAATATTAGGCAGGAGACTGATTGGCCTATAGTTGGAAGGATCAGAAGGATCCTTCTTCTTTTTTATTATTGGAAAAACCTTCGATGTTTTCCAATAACTCGGGAAGTAGCAGTTGTTTAATAAATTATTAAATAAAACGCAGTATTGCCGTATGATTTCGTCCGGTATATGCTTTAGGACAATATTGGGAATGTTATCTAAACCACTTGACTTTTTATTATTCAGTCGACTGAATATGTATGTAAGTTCGCCTAAGGTTGTAAAGTAGTTGTCAGTCTGTTCAGCTGTGAGTTGGTCAGCTTTTAATCTCTCAGAAAATCTCAAAAGGGTTCCCGTTTCGTTATTTTGAAATCTGAACAATTCGTCATTTACTTCGCCAGTTCTGCAGCTAGGGAGTTCGCTAGCATGGATTGCCTCAAAATGAGAGCCGATCAGATTTAGCTTATCCATCCCACTATCTATCACAAAATGATTATCGATAATGGGGCAGTGTTGGCTATTAATCTCTGCCTGGGACAGAAGCGACTGAGAAGACAGTGGGTCTTTCAGTTTCAGTATTTTGACAGTGCTACGAGGCTTGAAGGTTTAGTTAATTTTAGGAAACATATTCCTGGAGTCAGACTTCAAAATGCTCTCGGCACGTTGCCGCCAGTAATCGTTGACACTATTCCGAAACTGCTGGCTTAGCAGTGTCCTCACATTTCTCAGGAGAGATTTCAACCTTTGCAGCTCCATGTTGGACGATTCTTCTTGGAACTGACGACGTATTCGATTTATTTGAGTGATTAAAAAACTTTTGTAGGTTTGTAGAGTTTGTATGTCACGATTTAGATAACATTCGATGCCATTTTTTGATTTTATTTTCGGAACTGACGGTTCCATAGCTTGTAATACCACCGTATTTAGATTCCCGATATAAAAATCGCATTCTTCATTAGTAAGATTCCTATTACAAGGAATACTACAAGAGAAAATACAATTCCTATATTTCCTGATGGCACAACGCTGGAATTTGCACCAATCGGTCTGCCTAAAATTCAATTTAGGGACTTCGTGCTGCGTTGCGAAGCTAAACGTGGAGTCGCCAGCAAATGTCACCGGCATAACTATAGCATTGTGGTCGCTATCATAAGGCAGTATTGAAAGTTTATTACCGTGGACCGTCTGTATTTGCGTCCGCTATGCAAAGGTCAAGATAAGAGTTTCCAGAAGGAAAACTTGGTGTAACTGGGCTATAAAACTTGAATTTATACCCGATTTGGTTTTCCTCAATAAAGCGATTTAGAAATATGCCTCTAGCATTGGCCCTTGAGTTCATCCAGCTCTGGTGTTTCGCGTTTAGATCTCTCGCTAAGACGAAAAAGTTGTTTAAACTATCTAGTCCTAGATCTTCGAACAATTTTTCGATTTCGGCTTTAAATTGAGTAACGGTTCCTGACGCAGCATACGCCGATATTAGATACAGACAACCATTATTCCTGAGAGGCAGCGCGATAATGGTTGTCTCAAGACAACTAAAGTTTCTAATTGCACTCCGTTCAACCGTTGTGAAGCGTAGTGGTTTTCGAACGAGTATTGCCGTACCGCCACCTCTTGTTGAGTCGCGTCTATCTGTCCGTATTACGTCGTAGTTTTTGAATTCCAAGTAATTCCTGTCATTTAATTTTGTTTCACTCATAAAGAGTATGTCAGTAGGCAGTAGGTCACCGCGCCTACTAAGGGAGATAATAGAGTTGACATTGAGAGCAGCTATTTTGAGGGTTGCAAAATTTGGCCTAGTCATTTTGACGAGTGAAAATGTTGAGAAGGGCATCTACCTTCGCCGACAGATCTGCAACAGTCTTGGTCAGACCGTCAATTTGTATTTGCAAACTATCGTTTGCAGGGCGCACAATACTTTTGGAACCAACAATGTTGGAGCCAACAGTATTGGAGCGCAATACATTGGGGCTGACTGCTTTTGTGCCAACACTATTCCCTACTATGTCGGCAAAGGAAACGCCACCCCGAACATGATTGTCAATCATTGTGATTTTCTGTGCAACCTTTTGCTGTGTTTCCCTTTTCTGTGCTTGAAGCCGATCTGCCAGTCTCTTGTAGCTTTCGCAACCCCGCCAGGAGGAAGGGTGACCGGACTTCTGACAAAGAACGCAAAATAGTTGTTCCTTGCTCGCATCTTTTTGCACCTGGCACTCACCATGCTCATGCGAATTTTGGCACTTGACGCACCTCCTAATCATCTTGCAATTCGGAGAAGCATGCCCGAATCTCTGGCATCGATGACATTGAAGGACACCGTTCCTCCGAATTCTTTCGAAGGACACTAAATGCCCCTCTAGGTACCTGATAGTTCTCAGGTTCTGTACTTTGCTATCCGAAGATAGCTGTACCGCTATAATAGGCAGGACTCTATTTTCTCGCTTAGAGTTCGCCGTAGCATACCTGAATGCCCCAACAAAATTTAGGTTTTCTATTTTTAGCGCTTTTAACTCTTCCAAGATTTCATCTGGGTTGAAGCCAACACTAAGACATTTTAACAAGAATGACTGTAACTTGTCTTCCTTATTCGTGTACGAAAAATATTCCGTTCCTGCTTCGTCAAGCAATTCTTTCACTTTATTACAGTCATTCTTATCTTTAACTGTTAAAGTAATTTTACTATTTATATTTTTTATATTAAAACTATCTTTACCTATTTCTTCCTTGAGTAATTTATACAATGTTTTGCTGCCTTCTTTGTATATTTTAATTGGAGGTGGTGTCTTTTTTTTTTGTTACCACTGGTGCTGTTGTTTTATCCGATGTTTTTTCACCCACACTGTCTGATATTGTTTTGTGTTCTCTTGAGCCGTTATTTTTCACAGCCTCTTTTTGTTGTCTTCTTTTCGCTTCATTCCTTGATTTCATCATTGAAATGAGCGTGGTCGAAGTTGTGGGTGCATCTTGTGTAGTTCTCCTGTATTATTATTTTGTTCTGACGTATCTACGTCTAGTAGAGCAAATTGATTTTCGCGATCACTGCACGATGTCACAATTTTTGATGTTTTTTTCTTTTTTTTGTAACGTTTTTTTTAAATGAGGAGTCACTGTCACTTTCCTGCATGTCTTTTATTTTTTGTTTTAGTAATAATACTTCTTGTTCATATTTTTTTGCTAATTGGAATATTTCCATAAATTGTTCGCGTGTAATTTCAGCCGTATCCATCGCCCCCGCTCCCCTTTCAGGGGATGTCATTTTGCCGCGGATCACTTTTTTTATTTTTTGTCTTATTTTTCTTTCCTTTAATAATAATAATTGGAATACCCCAAAGGTAGGGTTAGGGTTTTAATTGTCTTTTTTTTTCACTATTTAATAGTATCCAAATCTTTAAAATATATTATTTCTAATTTGTTAAAATCGAAGCAAATTATTTTCGTATTGACAAAAACACAACCGGTTACTTCGAAATTATTTTTCCGACCCCGTGACGAGTCCCTCTTCGTCGCAATAAATCCTTCCTCAGATAAGGAGGTCGTTTTCATTGACTGCCTCTCTGACTGCGGTTATTTTCAGTTAAGCGGCATTATTAGCAACTTAGGTAAACCATTCTACCTTATCTTCTCATCAGACGCCGATAACTACATCGTTTCAGTGAGCAACCATCTTCTCTCCATATGACACCGCTACCACCCACCTCCATCACTTACATTCTCCTACTTACTTAGGTCCTGTATCCACTTGTGGCTCCTAGGGCAGCTACTATGACTACACGCCAACATGTAAGGTGTCTGGCAATGTGTTTTAGCTCTCCAACTTTATCCAACTGTCGTGCCTCCTTTTCGAATGTTCTGAGCCATGTCCTCCTCGGACCGCCAGGTATTCTAACATCGTAGGTTAAGGGGTTTGAATGCATAGCATGGTTAGCTATGGAATTGTCACCTTTTCGAAACGTGTGACCAATCCACTGCCACTTCCTTCGTTTTATGTTACCAAACGTTTGTCGCTTTCTCGTGATAGTAATGGTCTCTCTCCACGTGCTGCATCCATATAACAGCACGGATAGAACGTTGGAGCGGAACAGTCTTAGCTTAGTAATGCGGACGATCGGTTGAGACAATACTCCCAATATACTGAAAATCCTCTACTCTCTCTACCGATTGTCCAGCTGATAATTTTAATTTTTGCTGTATTAATTTTCAGCCCGATGACGTCTGACTCCATCTCTACATCTGTTGTCATTTGGTGGAGATCCATAATTCTGTGAGAGAGTAAGCATACTCGTACATCGTCAGCGTAGTCCAGATGTTTCAGTTGTGATATATGAGTCCATCGAATTCCTCAGTTTCCCGTCGATAAAGCTCCACGAAGCACATCGTTAATCACCAATAGAAATAGTATTGATGAAAGAATTCAACCTTGTCTTATCCCACTTTGGATCTCGAATTCCACAGACAACCTTACTCTGTGCAGACGTGACATTTGGACCCACCGTATGTAGCTTTGATAATAGGAATTAATTTATCGGGAATACCTTTCTTGCGCATGACACTCGAAATAAATTCCCTATTGACACTACCGAATGCATCTTCTAAAAATCGATGAACAGCAGGTGAAGTGGCGATCTATATTCAACGTATTGCTCGATGATGATCCGCAGGGTGTTGATGTGGAGGATCCAGATTGGAGTCTTGCTTGTTCAGCATCGAGTGTGCTTTCGAGATGTTGTTTGATTCACTCCAGGTTGATTTTAGCTATTATCCTACCTGCAGCATGCAGATAGTCCTCCAATTTTCGCACTGCATTAAATTTAATTTCTTAGGAAGCTTGACGATCATTCTCTTCTTCCACTCATCAGGAAAGGTATTACGAGTAGCTCCCCAAGCTCTTTCTATCAGTGGGAGCTGCTCGTAAGAGCTCTTCGGGAATACGGTTAAAACCTATCGCCTTGTTGCTTTCCAGTGCTTTGGTCGCAGTATTGATCTCATTGTTACTGGGGTTAATGGTGCGTATCCGCGCACTTCTTACCTCAGGCACATGAGTCTGTTCAGAACTGTAGCAAAATGCTCCTTCCATCTCTTGAGCTGGTCCTCATCCGAAAGCTTTAAACTCTGTGTTGGCTTCAGCTGCGACCATTTGCCAGCTCTTTAGTGATTCTGTAGACGGTCCTGTTGTCGCATCTGCTTGCATCTTCTGCTTCTGCAGCCAGCTCGATGATGTAGTTGTGCTTGTAATGTCGCACGCTAGCTCGCTCCTCCCTCCTGCTGGAGTAGCGTCTCCAGGTATCCTCAGAAATGCACGCCCTATGTCTTCCCTGCGGATCGACCGCCTACTTGATCGATCATTCTGTCGGTCGTTTCCTTAAATAATTTCTGAAATATTGGATTAAACGAGTTTGGTGAAATTTTTTTTTTGTTAGTTGGAGGACTAACTAATTTTTTTGGTCGGCCACTCCTGGACGCGTAGGTAAGCGATATGAAATAAACAATCCGTTGACGTTGTTATACAGTGGATTTGTTTTCTACAACGACCTCAGCTAAAATGACTTTCCGGGTATAAATAAAATAAATATAAATATTTTGGTGCTAACAGCCCGCACAGAGACTGGCCTAGCTTGAAAGGTTTGTGACCTACGATTTCGAGGTCAATTTTGTTCGATTGAGAGAAGCTTTTCATGACAATTTTACTCTCGGATGGTTGTCAGACATTCGCGAGAGATAGGACCATGAAAAAAACATTTTTTGTTGTTTTTGGGATTCGAACCTTGAGTCTCCCCCTCAAAGATCGCGCACCTAACTACTGTGGTATACAGTTTGGGATATTGCAACACAAAATCTAGGTCTTTTGATTTGATGCCGTACTGTCCATATAAATTGCTACGGTTGTAGTGACTTCGAATATAATGTCAAGTTTAAGACAAAAATTCAGTATTTCTTTTGGATATAACGACGAACAGAGGCGGAGTTAAAAAGAATTGTGAACACGAGTGTTAACATTTAAACAAACAAGTAGTAGTACAAAATATGTTTGCTGAGAAAAGGAATACGAAGCAGCAAAATATTAACGATAGCATACACTTAGCGAAATTCTTATAAAAACACTACAAGTTTTTGCCATATTCTTTCTCCAACTTTTATTTTTTTCTATCAATTGAAAAAAAAGATATTTTTTCTTAATATTTTCTATTTCTATAAAATAAATTATCTTATTATTGACCCAAAAATTCCTCGCAAAAGGAAAAAAAAAACAATTCAGTTTTACATTTTGGTACCGAAAATTAAGCAAAATAACAGCGAATTTCTTATAAATACACCTGTCCCTGAATGCCTTACAATGGATTGTAGAAGACCACATGCACAAAATCAATAACTTCAATAATGGGTAGATCCTCCCTTCTTCGTTATTGTGTCAAATATTCTATTTGGCATGTTATTGATCAAATTTTGGAGGGTAGTATTTGATATTGAGTTCCAAGACAATTTAATGGCTTCTTTGAGTTCTCCAACGGTGTTGTATTGTCGTCCATTTGCGTATACCAGGCGAGATAATGTTCCCCACAAGTTTTCTATTGGATTGAGATCGGGACTTCTTGCCGGCCAATCCAAAACCTTAACAGAAAACCACTCTTTAACTATTTTTGCAGAGTGAACGGCAGCATTATCTTGCTGGAACACAAAGTTAACACCATATAACTCTTCAGCTTTTTCCACCATTAAGTCTTCTAGAAGCTCAATGTATTTCTGCGAGTTCATTTTGGTTGGCACGAAACTAATCTGTGTTTTACCAGCAGCACAAAAACCAGCCCAAATCATGACACTACCGCCCCCGAAATTTCGGCTAAACTTTACCACCTCCTTCATTCGTTGATCATGCCAATACATTGAAAAACCATCGCGTCAATCCAGATTGAATTTCTTTTCATCACTAAACAAAACATTTTTCCATTGTTCAGTCCATGACATGTATTTTGCCAATTTGTGTCTTGTAGAAAGTTGAGGCTTTTTCGGAGGTTTCTTATAGACAACATTCTTATCAGATCTGAGTATTTGTTGAACCCGACGTTTTCCAATCGGGAGATCATATTTTCTCACAATTTGTGAAGCTAAAGGTCTGTTTGTTGCTGGATCTCGTCGAATTTCTCGGAATATTAGGAATTTTTGGCGGGCGGTTAGTTTCGTATTAAAATCATATCGACGTATGGTCCCATATTTGACACCCAAATTCGGATAATTTCTAACAATTGTATGCGACCGATTAATTTTTTCTGCAATTTCTCGCAGAGAGTCCAGATTTCCTATACGCAATTATTTGGCCCTTTTCCTTATCGGTTAAAACCTTCCCCCGTGGCATTTCTGAACATAATTTATATAATATTTCTGCAGAAAATGTGAAGTTACAAATGCAATTACACGAATTACTTGATTGTTTTTATAAGAACTTCGCACACGATCTGCATTATTTGCGAAACCACTTCGAAATAACTCGTTGCATTGCCCTGCATTTGGGATTTACCATGCAGATTGCATAACGGTTGCTTCACACAAGCGATGATGGTTCGCTTAGAACAAAAAATGGAAATATTTTTAACGGAAAGTAACGGAATTAGGGGCTAAGCAGCTGCATAATGCAGATGTTTTTATAAGAATTTCGCTAAGTGTATAATAAATGAGGGTAGAGGTCTATTTGCTTTTTTTTTATTTTTGCAATTTATCATTTCACCGTAATCATTTCGCAATTTGTTGTCTTGTATTTCAACAACTCGCATTTTGTTTTTTCCCAGTTTTTATTCAGCAAATTCTTATTTAGGCTTGTAATTATTAGACCTTAAAATATTCTGCATTCATTATTTCGCAATTATTAGATGCGCAACTAAGTTCTCAATCAATGATGTCAATAGATGGCTCCACCAGTAAGTGCTGGTCGATTTTAACATATCCAAAACGTCATGAACCGAGCTTAGACATATGGTAAACAAACTGTTTTGACACATTAGTGATTTTGTTTTGGCGTCATATACTTTTTGGTTGTGTGAAAATGTCTGATTTTGTGCCAAATAATCGTCATTTGCGGGAAGCGTTGATTTTCTTCTTTCATTCGAAGAAAACGGCGGCTGAAGCGCATCGAGAGCTCCAAAAAGTTTACGGAGATGCTGTTCTAAGTGAAACAACGTGCCGTGATTGGTTCCGTCGCTTCAGAGATGGTGATTTCGATGTTGACGACCGTCCGCGTGAAGGAAGGCCAAAATTCTTTGAAGACGCTGAATTGGAGGCATTGCTCGATGAGGATCCATGCCAAACGCAAGAATAGCTTGCTTCAGCATTGGGAATTACCCGTCAATGATTCAAAAACAAGGAACTTGGATTCCTTATGATTTGAAGCCAAGGGACGTTAAGCGTCGTTTTTTCGCCTGTGAACAACTGCTCCAGCGGCAAAAAAGGAAGGGTTTTCTTCATCGCATAGTGACGGGTGATGATAAATGGATTCATTACAGCAACCCAAAGAAAAGAAAGTCATGGGGACTGCCCGGTCATGCATCTACGTTGTCGGCTCGGCCGAATATTCACGCTGCCAAGATTATGCTGTGTATTTGGTTGGACCAGGTCGGTGTCATTTATTATGAATTGTTGAAACCCAACGAAACCATCACTGGGGAACGGTATCTACTTCAATTGATGCGATTGAGCCGAGCACTGCCCGAAAAACGGCCACAATACGAGCAGAGGCACGAAAAAGTGATTCTACAGCATGACAACGCTCGGCCTCACGTTTCCAAACCCGTTAAAACGTACCTGGAAACGCTCAAATGGGAAGTCCTACACCACACGCCACATTCCCCAGATATTGCGCCATCTGATTATTACTTGTTCCGTTCGGCTGATCAGCAGTTCCGCTCATATGAAGACATCAAAAAGTGGATATCCTCAAAAGATGAACACTTTTACCCTAAGAGATCAACTTATCTACCCCCCTTAAAAGTACTGCAGAACTTGAAGATGATGTTTAAAATTCATCCAACAAATTCAACAAGCGGTCTGGAAATGAACTCCAGTCCTAAAAAGGAAAGCTGTTGGCCAAAACTTTCCCAAAGAAATATTAGAATTAGTAGCCGAAAAACGAAAACTTCGAGCTAAATGGCAGCAAACTCGGGCTTCAACAGATAAAAGAAATCTCAATAGAATCCCCCAGCATCTTCGCCGTGTAATAAAAGAAATAAAAAATGAGTCTATAAATAAGTATCTTAGAGAACTTACGTACGATAAAAGTACTGACTATTCACTTTGGAAGACCACCAAACACCTAAACAGACCAATGGGGCTAAGTCATCCCATCAGAAAAAAGGGTAGACAGTGGGCGAAAACGAATGCAGAGGAAGCTACCTTATTCGCCTAGCATCTAACCACCACTTTTAAACCACATGCAAGCCAATGTAATATGGCGTAATATACGCGCAGCCAAGAAATCAAAGATATTCCACCAGTCTCTGTGTCTGAAGTTAAAAAAGAAATTATGACAAGACTCAAGACGAAGAAAGCCCCAGTGTATGACCTTATTACAGGTGTAATTCTAAAACAACTTCCACACAAAGGTATGGTGAAGCTTACCAACTTAATTCAAGCTGCAATCAGACTTTATCACGTTCCTTGTCAGTGGAAAGTTGCTGAAGTGATCATGGTACCTAAACCTGGTAAATCACCGTATGACCCAGCGTCCTATAGGCCCATATCCCTACTCCCAGTCATGTCAAAATTGTTTGAGAGTTTGCTTCTCAAACGCCTAAAACCAATCATTGAGCGTAAAAAACTAGTACCAAGTCACCAGTTTGGCTTTAGAGAAAGTCATTCAACTAAGACCAAGTTCATAGAATTACTGATGTCATAGAAAAGTCGCTGGAAGAGAAGAAGGTTTGTTTTGCGTGTTTTTTGGACGTAGCTTAAGCCTTCGACAAAGTCTGGCACGAAGGACTAGTGAAAAAACTGAAAAATATTCTACCAATTCAGTATTCCAAGTTACTTGAATCATACTTGACACCTCGTTTCTTCAGAATTGAACAAGAAGATGCGTACTCTGAGCTAAGGGAAATAAAAGTGGGAGTTCCTCAGGGCAGCATCCTGGGTCCAACACTCTACCTTTTGTTCACCAATGATTTACCTACTCCACTAGACAGCATAATAGCTACATTCGCTGATCATACAGCGGTTTTGGCAGTCGGCAAAACATCAGAAGAAGCAGCGAGAAAGCTACAGACAGCGATGAACGCCATTGAATTATGGACTAAAAAATGGCTCATAAAAATAAACGACGCAAAGACCGTGCATGTTGATTTTACAATCAAAAGAATTAGAGAAATTCCTATATTCATCAACAACACCCAAATTCCTTATGCCAACACCGCCAAATATCTAGGAATAACCCTAGATGCCAAACTTCGTTGGAAAGAGCACGTCAAGAAAAAAAGACACGAAATCAACCTAAAACTAAACAAAATGGACTGGCTCATTGGAAGACGGTCAGTCTTATCTATTCACAATAAACTCTTGCTGTACAAACAAATAATAAAACCAGTATGGACCTATGGCATCCAATTATAGGGGTGTGCTAAGGAAAGTACCATCAAAACCATTCAAAGGCTTCAAAACAAAGTACTGCGGCGCATTGTTCATGCACCATGGTACATTCGTAACGCAGACCTTCATTGTGACCTGTGGATGGAAACCGTATCTAGTGAGATTGAGAGATATGGAATAGCTCACGTGAACAGACTGAGGCAGCACACAAAGGAAGAGGCATTTAAACTCCTAAACCAAAGCGAGCAAGTTAGTAGACTCCAACGTACGAAGCCGCACGACCTAGTAGTGCAATAGACAAACTAGTGACTCCGATGGGCATCAACTAGTTTAATTATTTATTTACTTTTTAATTTTATTCATATGCAAGCTGCTTGTCTTATTGAGTAGTTGTAGTGTCATGTAACAAAGAAATTCTTTAAATAAAAAAAAAATAAAAAAAATAAAACTTTTACCGTAACGGTATTCGAGCTCTGCCAAAAAGATGGGAAAAAGTTGTAGCTAGCGATGGGCAATTCTTTGAATGATTCATTTGTAGCCATTTTTTTCACAATAAAGTTGCATTTTCATAAAAAAAAAACAGCGAGAATTTAGTTTTCTCGCTTTTTGATAAGTTAACATTTTCTTGATAAGCTTTAACTTACTTAGCTTTACTCGTTCTCTTATTTCGAAATCTCAAAAAATTTGGTTGGGTACAATTGTAAATGCTTGTTGACTGGGAGGAATAGGGAATAGATTTAGGGTCAGTCCTCATGTGATACGTGTCTTCTTTGTTCAATACGTATCACACCAATTTAAATCATAAGTCACAGCCATTTATAGAATACAATTTATAGCAGAATGCTACAGCCTGTTTGACAAAAGCCTGTAGTTTAAAAGAAAACAAACGCTTAACTGAGGGAAACAAAATTATTTATTTAAAACTCTTTTAACATTTCTTTAATGCGTAAAGTACTTAATATTTTGTCCAGTATCCTCCATTCCCAATTATCGCCTCACACGTTTGTCGACAAATTTGTTAACATAGTCGTCCTGTGGCAATTGTCGCCAAATCCTTTTTAAAAGCAGTTTAAGCTGTCTTATTGTCCTTACATCTTTTCTTTTATTCCTCTGCTTCATAAGTCCCCAAACATTTTCAATAGGATTGGCATCTGCAGACTGAGATGACCAATCCAACATATTGACGTTATTGTCCTCTTTGAAGACCTGACAAATACGACTACGATGTTTCACATCGTTGTCCTTTCGTAGGAGCCAATCCCGGTTTCCACATCTGAGCAGCATTTCAGCGCATGCCAAGAATCTTTTTGTGTACAGTTGTTGGATTATTATTTGAGCATCGAGATTCGCCGCACAGAATTCCGAATCCCGCCGCACAGAAACAGCCAAAAAACATGCACTTTTGCCGGATGTTGCACTGTTCTTTGGACGACAGTTTCACCATGTGCAGTACACACGTCCCAAGGGATCGTTTAAAAAACCAGTCGTTCACAGACTTTGACAGAGTGTAGACGTGTTTCGGCTTTCAGTGAAATTGGTAGTAATTTGAACTAGACTATTAAACAGTGTACTTTCAAGTGGCGAGTTAGCCTAGAGGTAGTGGTGGTGTTCTACCAAACCAGTGACCCTGGTTCAATTCCGGACGGGCGAAAAATTGAATTCAGCGTTTTTTTTTCATTTATGCAATATAAGTGAAATACAAAACACATAATAAACAAGTATCAGGCAATGGAGAGTGAGCGGTCCGCGCTTCCAATAGCGGGACCAGCTGGTGGGGTGACTGCATCAGCCGATGCAGTACAGGCAGGCCACCCAGCAACAGTGGCAACTGAAAGCAAAGGGAAAAGGAGAAGGAAGTTGAAACCTTCTCCCAACCTTGTAAAGCGTCCCTCCACATCAGCTTCAGCTGAACAGCTGCCAGGTGGATTGAGGGAAGGGGCGCCGAGTACAGCAACAGCAGCAGAAAAGAAGCGACAAAGGTCAGATGACTCTGTCGAATTCCCGTACATCTCCGATGGTGGGGAAGGCCGCTACATTGGCGATGACGACAATTGCTTCGCGGTTCTGGCATCCTCTGAATCAGATGACGAAGAGGAGCAAGTCCAAAGTCTGACCAGTAGCATCAGACAGCTTGAGCAAAGAGTGCTTGCAATCAAGGCCAAACAAATGGCAAGAAGAGAGAGGGAGCGGCAGCTAGAGCTCCAGCGCGCTTCGGAACAACAACAGATGCAGCCAGAAGGCCAGCTGCAACAACAACAAAAGCAGCCGCAAATGCAGCAGCAAGAACAACAGCAACAAAATAAGCAGCAACAACAACAGCAGCAGAAAACGATGCAACAACCGCAGCAGCAGCAGAAAATGCAGCAACAGCAGCAGAAACAGCAGCAGCAGAAACAGCAGCAGAAACAACAGCAACAACAGCAACAACAGCAACAACCGCAACAACCGCAACAGAAGACGACTACAAAGGCGAGGGTGCCGCCAATCAATACCTACAAGGTGGAGTTGAAGGACACAATTGAACTATGTAAGTCGGCCATAGGAAATAATTTTTCTATTAAAAGATTAAACGAAAATAGACATGCAATCCACTGTAATACAGTGGAAGAATATACAAAAATTAAAAAATTACTTAGGGAAACGACTACGGAGTTCTTCTCCTTCACCCCGAAGGGGGAAAAGCGGCAAACAATGCTGCTGAGGGGGATAGACCCGTCTACTGATCCGGAGACGCTCCTTGCGCTGCTTAAAGAGAAAGAGTGCAACGAGCTCGAATTCGTAGGGGTCAAGCCATTCACCACAGCTAAAGCAAAAAGGGAGAAGCGGAAACTGCCGTTCTTCCTGGTTCAGCTTTCACCCAATAGCAAGCTGGATGGTCTAAGGAGTATTAAAGTCCTAGACTACCAGGTTGTCGCATGGGAAAAATTAAGAAGGAGCGAAAACATTTTACAATGTGTTCGCTGCCAAAGGTTCGGGCACGCCGCGTCGAACTGCGAAATGCAGCCTCGATGTGTTAAGTGTGGAAAGAACCACAAAGCAGAGGAATGCACTCTGGGTAAGGATGGAGTGGCAGATAAGAGCCAGCTCTCGTGTGCTTTATGCAGGAACTCGGGACACACCGCAAACTATCGGGGTTGTCCTAAGTTCCAGTATATTAAGAAAATAAATCTGGTTCGTCAGGAGAAGGTTGTAGTGAAACGTCCACCTGCTCCAATTCAAACACCATCCGTGACTCCCCAAGTGACCTACGCCCAAATGGCGGCAGGTCGGGGAAACGCGGAACAGAAAAGACCGAAGGTTGCTTCTCAGGCCCCAGCGCCTAGAGCACCGGAGGCTCAAACTGACTTGCTTACCATCTTGCTCTCTATCCAAGGGCAGATGGAGCAGCTTCAACGTCAGGTACAGGAGCAGGCGAAGCGGGTGGACCAGATCTACGCACTTCTGCCGGGCTTAACGCACCTTCAGTCGTAATGGGTACGAACATGGAGGAGCAATCCTTGAAGATCCTTGCGGTGAATGTGAATTCACTGATTAGGATCGAGCGAAGAGCCGTATTGTTTAAGTTGCTTGAAGACCAAACCCCTGATGTGCTTATGGTTAGCGAAACAAAGCTATCCCAGAAGCACAAATTGGGGCACAATAAATACAATATTGTCAGAAGAGACCGACCCAACTCCACACAAGGAGGAGGTGTTGCGATCTTCATACGCAAACAACTGCAATTTAAAGTAATGTACAGCGGTGAAGTGCGAAGGTTCCAGGAGCTGGAAGCGTGTATCGTGTGCATCCCTCTCCGTAGTGGAAAGAGGATGTACTTGGTCGCACTCTATGCACCTGAAGCTACTCAATCTACTTTATTTATTTCAGAGCTCGAGACACTTTTTCGATTCCTAAGGCTGGAGTCGGAGGAGAATTATTTCATCATGGCCGGAGATCTCAATGCCAAACATAGAGATTGGGGAAATAACACACCAAATCCTAGAGGGAACCTACTATTCAATTGGTGGGGTCGGCATAGTGTCGAGTATAAACTCGATTTGAAAGCTACAGATAGTCCGTCGTTTCCTAGAAGTGGCTCTTATCTGGATCTTATGCTGTTCGACGTACGGTTACAACTGACCGACATGGACCGACAAACTATAAACTGCCTGCACACATTTGTGTATGACAGTGACCATTGCGGACTCAGTGCCGTAATAACGATTCCCAACGAAATTGCGGAGTTGGAGGAGTTTGTCCAAACGTACTCCTACAATTATAGTAGGACGCGTTGGACTCGCTTCTCCAGAACTTTAACAAGAGCACTCTCCTCGAACTCGCTCTACCCACCGTCCAATAGGAATCTGTCAAACGAGGAGATTGACTGGTACCTAAAACAAATGGACGAGACAATTAAACGAACTATGGATAATACGATACCTCGGTATCAACATACTGACAACGCAGACATATTCCGCAATGCAACAATTGACGCACTACACCAACACAAAAGTAGACTGCTGTCGAGACTAAAAACCTTGTACAGACAGTTTACTGACAGACAGAACTCGGAGGTTAGGACACTGAAGTCGTTGATTAAAAACCTCCAGAAGTTAATTAGAGAAAATTACAGACTTTCGGCAAATTTGCATTGGAACAACAAAATTCGGGCTGTAAAATCCAACAACCCGAGTATGTTCCCGCAAATAAATAAAATATTTCGGAGGAATAATCAAAACGACCTTCCGTGTCTTAAGATCCCCCGAACGATGAACAATGGACGAATACTTATAACAGCAGGTATAGATCCAGATAACGCAGTAGAGGATGACAACTTCTTTGTGATCGAAGATCCGCAGGAGAAGGTAGAGGCTATAGGAGCGACTTTCCAGGAAGTGTACAAGGTGAATGATACCATTTCCCCGAACCACGACCTGGAAAATCGCGTCCTTGTGCACAACTTCTACCTTCGAAATGATATAGAGCACTGGCGATCCGAGAACATAGGTTTTACCGAGTTCAATGACGATAACATGGCAAATAATGTCATCGCCGATGAAAGGGTACATCCCCCGTACATATCGAAGGTGGAGCTCCAAGCGATCTTCGACTCATTGAGGAGGAAGAAATCTGCGGGAATCGATGGAGTGTCGAACATTGTGCTTCGACATCTCCCTCTAGAAGCGGTGGACATTTACACCACTCTGTTTAACAATGCGCTGAATAATGCACATTATCCAGCGCATTGGAAAACAGCACTGATACAACCCATCCCCAAAAGGGGTAAGGACACTTCCAATCCGGCAAATCTCCGGTCGATAAGTCTCCTTCCGAACATCAGCAAGGTATTCGAGAAAGTGATCAATAGAGCCCTGCTTAAGTGGACTGAGAACAGTAATATAATTCCGGATAACCAATTCGGTTTTAAGGCGGGGCATGATACAATACATGCCGCGTCTAAACTGGTATCGGATATCCAATGGAACAAAAGCAAGAACCAATGCACGGGTGCCTGCCTGATTGACTTGGAGAAGGCCTTCGATACCGTATGGTTAGAGGGACTCTTCTACAAGCTAAGCAGGCTGGGCATAAGCAAACCACTGCTGTACATACTTTATAACATGCTCACCAGTAGGCAGTTCATCGTCAAAAATGGCAATGTGACTTCTACTGGAACATTTCTAATTAAAAATGGTCTGCAACAAGGTGCGGTTAATTCACCGATCCTTTTCAACATTTACACGAGCGATCTGATAGGATCACTACACCATGCCATAGCGTATGCAGACGACTTGATCGCGTACAGATCAGGACCAAAAATCGAGGTCATTGCAATTCTCTTGCAACGTGACTTCGATAAGATTCAGCGATATTGCGATGACTGGAAGTTGAAGATCAACTTCCAGAAATCGGAAACCATTCTTTTTAGGACGCCGTTGTCTGGGGCCTCTAGGGATACCAGAAAGAATTGGCGAAAGTTCTCAATCGTGGGACCGCACGGACAGCCACTTGCGAGTCGAAGTGTAGTCAGATACCTGGGGCTCTGGTTAGACCAATATCTATATTTTAACAAACATATAGATGCTGCTCTGGCCAGAGCCAAAGGTGCTTTTGCCCTTACAAAGAGACTTTTTTATAGCAAGCAACTCGATGCAAGGGTAAAGGTAATCTGCTACATGGCCCTCATCCGGCCCATGCTCGTATATGGATGTCCCGTGTGGTTCAACGTGGGAGCAAGCTTGTTGGAAAAGATTCGGGTATTTGAGAGGGCTTGCCTTCGGGCTTGCCTTCATTTATTCAGAACACCGGAGTCCCAGTACATAAAATTCTATCCCAATGAGGTCCTATACAACAGGGCTAATCTAATAAGAGTGGATAATTTCGTTATCAAGCTGATTCCAAGGCACATTGCAAGAGCAATGAGCTCGACGAACAACCTGATCTTCGGGGCTTATTACCCCAATTCCGAGTATCATGAGAGAGTGCGCCTTAACGGCTTTGTTCCCCCAGAGGCGTTCCTCTATTTTGATAAGAAAGGTCTGATCCAGGACAGATTGGCAGTGCCGCTAATCTTCCACGTTGCTCGGACAGCTGTGGATAGGCGACTCAACTACGACAGAGACGTTGCACACGGCAGTGTGGAGCGTCTCCGGTTTAGTAGGGCGGTATCGGGTCGGGATGTTGATGACGTACAACGTCAGTACGGTCATTTCTGGTGGCTGGCCGAAAGAGAGGAAACTCCTTCGTCGTTTCCTCCTAATCCAGGGTAGCCTGTTTGATGTTGAAAGTTGGCTGTTCTTGCCCATGGCCGACTTACATAGTTTAGGTTTAGGTAGTTTTTTAGGTTTAGGTAGGTGTTGGTAATAATTTAAAAAAAAAATAAAAAAAAAAATAAAATCCACAGCACTTGGATGAAAAAAATACAAAAAAAGCACAAAAAACACAAAAAACATAAAAAAAAAAATTAGAAAAAACAGCACTCGATAAAAAAAAATTAAAAAAAAAAAAAAAAAAATTTACGTATAGAATACGTAAGGTAGAATAAGATAGGCTAATTTAGAATAAGATAGTTTTAAGATTTATTTTAAGGTAGTTTATAAGTTTTATTTATAAGAATACAAAAAATGTTCAGTCACTAAGTTTTTTGACTAATTTTCTTAGTTTAAATTTAAGACAATGAATTAAATATACAATTTTCATATTCGTTACGTCGAAAGACATAGTTTTAAGTGTTAGGTTTAGCTTAGAGCGCCCGCATAGGGCCAGTAAGTTAGAATAAGAATAGTTAAGTTAGTTAAGCTAGTTTTAAGCGTTTTGTCTAGCATGTAAGTTAATAAATGAATTAATAAAAATGCACTTAAAATGAAATGAAAATCGTTTAAAAAACAAATGAAGCTTCGCCAGTGAAAATAATTTTGGTCCAGTCCATATCTTTATAACGGTGTGCCGACTGAAATCTTTTTTAATGTATTTTTCAGTTCACAAAGGCTTGGCCGGAACGGCTTTGTACTTAAAATCTTTTTCTCGGATTATTTTGTGAATATTGAAAATAGAAACGTTTTGCTAAAATATTTAGTCACAAAAAACAGATATACTCGTAATGTAATATGCACCTGGAAAAAAGAAAAGTTTTATCAAAATATTGTTGCAAATATTAGCAGTATAACAGACAGTAAAGAGCGGTGGTCTTTGGTGAAGAAATTAAGGCATCAAGACTTTCAAACCGGGAAGGATATTGCAGCCCAAGATTTCAGAAACTATTTCGAATCGCTTCTAAATCCACCAAACGCTGCGGTCGACATACTGTACGCTGCAAGGTGGAATTTGGATGATGATCTAGATAGACCCATTTTCCCAGCAGAAATCAAACAAATGTCTAAGGTAAGACTCAATAAAGCAGCGGGAGTTGACAGAATCCCTTATGAGTTCTTTATCAATGCTTCGCATGAGTTCTTAAAAAAGTTAGCCTCGGCATATGAGCTGGCACTAAATAGAGGTAGTGCACATAAGTCCTTTGGTATGAGCATTGTGTTCCCAATTTTTAAGAAAGGAGATGCGAATCAACCGTGTAACTATAGAGGCATTTCATTCATGAACTGTATAGCTAAAATTTTAATGGGCATAATAAATGAGCGGCTATCAGAATGGGTTGAAAAACACAACAAATGTAATGAATACCAAGCTGGATTCCGCAAACTGCCATAATTCAACTCAAATTCGCTGAAAACAAAAAAAGTTTATGCGTTTTTTGTTGATTTTAAGGCCGCGTTCGACAGAGTGCCAAGAAATCACCTAATGTACAAACTACTTGTACTCTTTCCGGAGTAAAGCAAGGATGCCTGCTGTCACCATTACTCTTTGCGATGTATATAAAGAATCTGCATGAACATCTGGGGGGAGGCCAGCTTAATACACCCCGCGCATCAAAAAAAGCCGCACATGGTAATTTTTAACAAAATGTAAGAAATTTAATAAATGATGACTAATCACTGCGTAGTCACTTTGTATTTTTGATGTTTAATATTTAAGTTAACACATTCCCCAATTTGACAATACATTTCGTAACCTAATTGAAAAAAATTAATGATCGTGAAGATCAGACTACAAAATATCAGATATTACCCAATATACATAAATTAAAAAAAGAGCAACAATTTGAAAAGCAAATTTCTTTTTTCATATTTTTTTTAACTAAGAAACTTTTTTACATAATTTAAGACTTTCATAATACTAAAAAATGATTCTAGTATAGTAGCACCACCCTTCGCCCTAACAACGTCATGAACCCTGTTTGGCATGGAGGCATAGAGATTACCGAGGTAATTGTTATTAATTTCATTGAACCACACTTCTTCCATGATGCTCTTTAGATGCTGCATGGTTTTTGGTTTTTTATATTGGATCTTCTTTCCCATAAGAGCCCAGACATTTTCGATGGGGTTGAGATCTGGACTGTTTCCCGGCCAAATTAGGGATTCTATTCCTAATTCTTCTTTCAAAGTTTTAATCTGTGGAGGAAATTTAAAAATTAAAATCATAAGATTTTCAAAACACCCATAAATATGAAAAAAAAACCTCGAATTACTCACAGATTTTGCTCGGTGGCAAGGTGCTGAATCATCTTGAAAAATTGGTTTTGATGTTTCTGCTGTTATCATTTCCATACTCGGTACAACACCATCTAAGATAATTTGTTTGTACTGCATGGCGTTAACAGTGCCCTCGAGCATAATTAGAGATCCAACTCCGATTGCGGTGATGCATCCCCACACCATAACATAAGGAGAATGTTTTACGGTGTGAGCTATGCATTCGTCGCTGTAGCGTTCCCCTTTTCTACGACGAACTATCTGCTTCCCAACCGGTCCGATTAGGTTAAACTTGGACTCATCAGAGAACACCACATTTGACCAATCTTGAACACTCCAGTTTTGCCTTTCCTAAGCCCAGCTAAGGCGCGTTTTCTTCATTTTGCTGGTCAGAAGTGGCTTTTTCGCTGGTTTCCTTGCTAGCAAACCCATCTCGTTGAGACGATTATGGATAGTTCTGACGCTAACTTCAGCCCCAGTAGCTTCTCGCAGGTCAGCTCTTAACTCCGATGCATTTTTAAACCTGTTTCTCAAGCTTAGCCTCTTCAGTTCCCGGTCCTCCCGAACAGTGGTACATCTCTTCAATCCTGTGCCAATTTTTCTGTCCAGATTGTGATCCCGACGATATTTGTTACAGAATCTTCTTACAGAACTCTCATTGCATCCAATTTGTCGAGCAATTTCACGAAATGACTGATTCTGTTTGGATAAGGCGACGATAACTGCCTTATTTTCTTTACTCAATTGTACCCTTTTAGACATCGCGATATACTCTTTTCACTTTTATTTAAGAAATACAACTGCACGCACTGTTAAATACTGCCAGAATGAATTCCGATACATTCCAAAATGTGCATTACCTGACCCGGAAGCAATAAAATATAATTCGGCGAATCCCTTAAAGGTAATTAGCGCAAAAAAATGGAAAACCCGTATGCGGCTTTTTTTGTTGCGCGGGGTGTATAAGGTTACTGTTATATGCAGACGACATCGTTATTCTGGCCGACGATATTAAGATCCTGCAGAGAATGATAACCAAGCTAGAAACATATTGTGATACCTGGGGCATGGAGGTAAATCTGAACAAGAGTGAAATAATGGTTTTCAGAAAAGGCGGAAGACTAGCAAGCTAAGAGAAGTGGTCGTACAGACGAGAACCGATAAAAATAGTCTCTGAGTACAAGTACTTAGGAGTTATATTTACACCTGGAATGTCTTTTGTAAAGCATGTAAGTAGCAGAAACTCTTCGGCTAAAGCTAGTATAAATGCAATATGGAAGGACTTCCTCAAAAAGAAAGAGATCACGCTTAGCTCGAAATGGAAATTATTTTTAGCAACTTGTAGTGCAATACAAGCATATGGGGCACAAGTATGGGGATATTCTTGCTTTGAAGATGTAGAAAAGTTACAATGCTATTTCATTAAACGTTTGTTAAAACTACCTGTTTTCACCCCAAATTATGTCATAGCATTCGAAACTGGAGCGGAAGAGGGTCATGTATATACCCAAAATTTACATATGCGATACATTGCAAAAACATTATTTGAATAAAACACAGAAAGGCTACCACACAAACTGTCAAATTTAATAAAAACCAAAAAGATATACTGGTTCAAAGAACTGCAGAGGTTAAGCTTAGACTCTGCCTTAGATTGGGATGTGCAGTTAACACAAACCGAATGGCACAGATATACCACCATCATTTATCTAAAGTCGCAAATAGTCAAACACGAATATACAAATGCTTGGATTTTACTAAAGGTAACGCATATTGCAACGATAAAAACACACAAAGCGATATAACATGGATTTTGAAAGCGCGACCATTCATCTAAACGGAAATAGCTATAAAATCGGCGGAGCAAGATTGTGCACGCTATGCAATTTAAAGAAGGAGGAAAAAATACAACATTTTATGGGTAGATGTCCCGTACTTAGGGGGATCAGGTGCAAATACTTTACTAAAAACTTAATTTTAGAAGAAGAATTAATTGAGATTTTAGATGGAAATTTAGATGAAAACTGGAAAAATGTTATCCATTTTATAATTAGCGCACTGAATTACAGAAAATTAATAATTGAGGAATTTAATTAAATAAAATTGTCAATGTATTAAAGTAAAAACCCCTCTCTACCGACGACGGGTTAGCCCATGTCGTATGCTTTGTTCTTTTCTTTATTTCTTAAGCACAAACAAATTAAAAAAAAAATTCTATGAAAATTCCTGTAAAATAGTTTATCTGAAACAAAGAACTTATTATTATTAGAAACGTCTTGACCTTTTTCTAATAACATTTGCCTTACTTTTCTGAGGTTAGCCTCCTGTTATATTTTTTTTTTCAAAAATATTAAGCACTTTGTTTTCAATGGCTTTTGAAATGGTCAACGATTCCATGTTTGTTAACGTTTCCATGTTCGTTACATCGTTTCACCCACTTCCCCACAAAACTCTCTGATTTTCGGAGATACTTTTGTGCAGCTGTAATGGATACTAGTAATTTTGGTCCCTGTTGCTGAGCAACAAGAAACACGGCTTCAAACCGAACTTTGTATAAGGCGCTCTTTACGGAATACGTCAGTTGCAAAAAAGAGTTGCAACTGATTTAAAATTTAACTGCGCATTAGAATACTCGCGAACGTCTAACAAACATCCGAGAGTAAAATTGTAAGAAACTTCTGTTTGTTTCCAGTAGCAGGGTTGGGCTTCCCAGTATTACCCGATTCACAATGCAGCGTGAGAGCGAGACGAGTCAAGCGCGAGTTGTCAAAAAAGTTTCGATCTATGCAAATGTATGAAACAATACACAATGATGCGAGACTCGTTCTATTGCAACGCATTCTTTTCGGAAAATTGAAAAACTCTCGCGACGAGATAGCCTGTCAGCAGGCTGATGCGACTTTGTTATGTAACCAGAAAGAGAAGGGTGGTGTGTTGCCGTTGTTGCTTTTAGATAGATAATGCAGGCTCGCTGTCAGAAGTATGGCCTTCATTGTGAACTGGGAAACGATTTTATGAGGACGAGGATTTCTCGCCTCACTCTCATGCTGCATTGTGGATCGGGCATATAGCGCTGTTAGGTTGTTTTCTTGTTGGCGTTGCTGGTTGAGGTTCGGGCAGGTGAGGAGGTGTTGTTGGTCCGCGTTGGTGGCATTACAGAGTGGGCAGTTGGCATTCGGTTTTACCCCGATTCTGAACATGTGGTTGGGTAGACAATCATGTTTAGTAGTCATTCCCAACTGCGCCACTGTTTATCTTCTTGAGGCGTCAGAGTTAGCCCTGTCTAGCTCTTTAATGTTCATTTGGTTTTTTTGTTTTTTTTTTTTATAATTTGCGCGCGCCAAAGAGGATATGAATACTCTTATACTATTACAGGACACGAGCGTTTGTGAAGGAGAGAGAGAGAGAAAAAAGATTTAGTGTAGTGGTTTGAAACTTAGATGGTATTAAGTTTCTGTAAACTCCAAGGATAGCGTCCAGATCACTGGGGAGCTTGTTTGTTTTGCTTTTGTCGTTGCTCATGATTCACTGTATTTTTTTTGTCCTCCTGATGTCGTCATCACGATCAAGTTGCATTGTCAGCCATATAACCGCTCTACTGCCAGTGCTATGCCTTCGCAGTAGAGTTGACTTGTCTTAGCTTTCGCAATTGATCGACTTTTTTTTTATTTATTTCAGACGAAATAAATAGATGATAGTTGACATCGGGATTTGAACCGTGAACCAAGAGCGTGACAAGCGTTGATGTTACCACTACACGACAGCCACCATTGGTGTCAGCTATTTGTTTGTGTTCTTCTATGCCTATTGTGTTTAATGTTTTTGTTATGTTGGTTTTTATTGTGGAGAAAGGTTTTTCCTTTGGGTTAATTGTGTTGAGTCTGGTTGCTTTTTTAGCAAGGTCGTCGGCAGCTTCATTTCCGCTCAGTCCTACATGGGATGGACGGTATCCACTGAAGAATTATATATTTATTTAGTTTGGAGATGAATTTGAGTTTCTATTTTATGTCTGTTCTGTTAGCAGGTTGATCGTAAGATATTGATTGGGGTTTACGGCTTTCGAGTCGATCAGAAGGACTATATTTTTTATTTGATGAATTCGAGTTATTAGTGCTTGCAGGACTGTATTAACTGCGGCTACTTCTCCGTCAAAAGCTGTGTTGTTGGTGCCCAGGGGGATGTAGTGGTGCTGTTGTGATTTAGTTTCGAACCGTCCGTGTATACCCTGAGCTATTCTGTTTCTGGGTATTTTGTGTTCAGTAATTCCATGGTGTGTTGTTTGAGTTCGTCCATGGTATGATTGGATTTTTTTGATATGTGTTTGATGTTTGTGTGAGCTTCTATGTAGTAATGTTCTATTGGGTTCATTGGTGGTATTAGTTGGTCGGCTTTGAAATCTATATTAATTTTGCTGCCCAGTCCAGTTGTTTTCTGCGTGAATGTAGGCTGTGTCTTTAGCTGGCTGTCGTTGATTGACTTGTTTATGTATTGGTAGCGTTGCGAGAGTGCTGAAATTTTTGTTTGTAAAATGCTTGCTTGTAAAATGCTTGCTTCCAGTTGTAATTTTACGGTTGTCTGTGTATAGTCTCAGAGCGTAAGAGTTGGTCGTCTTAACTGCTCCTATAACAATCCTCAGGGCTTTGTTTTGGGTGGTTTCTGGTTTATTAATTGCTGACGTATTAGCAGCAATTAGTGGTTCGCATAAGTAAAGGATTTGTGGCTTTATGTAGGTGTTATATGTCTTGTTTAGTGCATTAAATGAACTTCCTGCTAGGCATTTTAGGATGGTTGTTTTCTTTTGTACTTTGTTGACTATTTCGTTCACATGGTCTTTCCAAGTTAATTTATTGTCTGCACGAGGGCAAGGTGAAATGTTCTCGGCCTGACAATGAAAGACTGCGATTTTCAGTTAAAAAATGATTCTATTTTTCTACATAATCTCCCTTGACTTCAACACACTTGGTCCAGCGTTTCTCCAACATCAGCATTCCTTCTCTGAAGTGAGAGTATGGAAGGCTGTAAAAATATTCATCTAAGGCCCTCTCAAGTTCTGCATTGGATGCGAAGCGCTTCCCAGAAACAAATTTCTTCAAGTTTGGGAACAGATGGAAGTCTGAAGGTGCCAAATCAGGTGAATAGGGGGGATGGCCGAGCAAATCGTACCCCAAATCCCGCAGTTTTCCTATCGCCAACGCACACTTGTGTACAGGTGCATTGTTCTGGTGAAAGATGATTTTTTTCTTCTTCAAACCAAGCCTCTTCTCGCGAATTTAGGCATCCAGCTGGTCAAGAAGGTTGGAATAATATTCGCCTGTAATTGTTCTGCCTTTCTCGAGATAATCAATTAACAGGATCCCTTTCGCATCTCAAAACAAACTGGCCATGACCTTTCCGGCAGATGCAATCGACTTCGCTTTCTTTGGCGCTGAACCACCGGCTTCCACCTACTGCTTCGACTGCTGTTTCATTTCTGGCGTGTAGTGGTGAACCCATGTGTCATCCATGGTGACAAATCGCCGCACAAAATCGGTCGAATTCCTATTGAATCGGTCCAAAGATTGCCGCGAAAATCGTTTACGCATTTGTTTTTGATCGGCATTCAGGAAATGCGGCACCCATCTTGCGCAAAGCTTTCACATCCCTAAGTTTTTGTGCAAAATGTTTCGCACCCTCTCTTCCGATATACACACAGCCTCAGCTATCTCACTCACCTTCGCTCGCCTATCGTCCAACACGTTATCATGGACTTTTTCGATGGTTTCGGGTGTGGTTGCGGTTTTTGGCCGTCCTTCACGTGGGTCATCTTCGAGGGACGTGCGACCACGTTTAAATTCAACTGCCCACTTTTTAACGGTTGACATGGAAGGAGCAGAGTCCCCGTAAACTTTTGTCAACTTTGGATGAATTTCCTTAGGGGTTAACCCTAAACGAAGAACTTTATCACCGCACGATATTCAAGTTTATCCATTTTAACGAAAAACACGCAAGACGTCTACTGCAAAAATTCGTGTAAAGAAACTACTTGAGAGAACAAGTTGAAACTTGTCATACGAACTAATGAGAAGTGCACCCAGGCAGGAAACATAAATTTTTGCTGATTGGAACGCCATCTCTGCGTCAGGCCGAGAACTTTTCACCTTGCCCTCGTAAATATGCCAAGGTATTTCATGCTGTCCGTTTTCTGGATATTGGAATTATTGATTATTTGGAATTCTTCGCTTTTGTGTCTTAGGGAAGGTATTGGTAGAAGGATTTTTCGGTGTTTATTTCCATGTTGTTTTCGTTGGCCCAAGTGTTAACTTTGCTCATTGCTTCGTTAATTTCGCTTTCTAATTTAGGTTGGTGTTTTTTGTCGTTGTTCTTGCATCTGGTCCATAAGCTTACGTCATCAGCGAATATGGCTATTTGGATTTGGTTATTGTTTGTTAACATTTTGGGTAGGTCATTTATATAGATATTGAAAAGGGTTTTACTAAGAACCGAGCCCTGTGGTAGTCCTATATTTATTTGTTTGTATTTGGTTTGGTTGTTTTTAAATCTTACTGAAATCCATCTCTGTGTTATGAAGTCTGTAATCCAGGTAATCATTTTTCCTTTTATTCCAATTTCTTTTAGCTTGCATATGAGGTTTCTTCTCCAGACTTTATCGTAAGCTGCTTTGAAATCTACATATGTAGCGAGAATGCTTTCTTTGTTATTGAAAGCTTCTTTTACTTGGTTGGTAAATTTTGAAGTTTGGTAGGTGGTCGATAGGTTCTTCCTGAATCCTGCTTGTTATTTAGTTATTAGTTGTTAGCTTTCGAGGAACCAGTTAAGTCTGTTGGCTATCATCTTTTTCATTAGTTTTACCTGTACGGATGTTATAAAGATTGGTCTGTAGGTGCTTGTTAGTTTTGCGTCTTTGTTATTCTTTAGTATTGGTATAACTATTGCTTTGTTCCAGGATTTTGGTATATTAATGTGTTGGTTCCAGACCGAGTTTATGATCTTTAATAGTAACATTTTTGTTGTTTTACCGGATTGTTTTTTGTTTTGATGAGTCTAATGGCTTCTTCTAGCTGATGACTTGTAAAGCTGTCGTTTAAGATGTTATCACCCAAGGTTCTGTTTGTCGAGGGCTGGTTTTTCTTTAATTTATTTTTCTTAGCATAGGTATGAGGGTGGGTCAATAAGTCCCTGAGAAATGAAATAAGGAACGCTCTTTTCGGTATAAAAACATTTTATTTTTCAACATAGTCTCCTTTTAGCTCTATACACTTCATCCAACGTTTCTCCAATTTTTTGATGCCCTCCAAATAATACGATTTCTCGAGCCCCTCAAAATTAGCGTTTGTTTCAGCGATGACCTCTTCATTCGACCCAAATCTCTTACCTCCGAGCCATTTCTTCATGTATGGAAACAAGAAATAGTTTGGGGAATATGCTGGATGAGGAAGGAATTCGTAGCCTAACTCATGCAATTTTGCCATTGCGACTGCGGACTTGTGCGCCGGTGCGTTGTCCTGGTGAAAAAGAACTATTTTCTTTGCCAAATGCGACCGTTTTTGCTTCAAATCGGCTTGAAATCGATCCAGCAGCTCTGCGTAATATGCACCGGTGATCGTTTTACCCTTTTCAAGGTAATCGATGTGAATAACACCGCGCGCATCCCAAAAAACTGTCGCCATGACCTTGTTTGCTGACAAACCCGCCTTAGCCTTCTTCGGCTTCGATTCACCAGGAGAAGTCCATTGTTTTGACTTTTCCTTGTTTTCTGGTGTGTTGTGGTGAATCCAGGCTTCATCTACGGTTACGAAACGGTGCAAAAACTCAGCCGAATTTTTCTGAAACATCGCCAAACACACCTTTGAAGTTGTCAAACGAATGCGTTTGTTGTCGATTGTGAGCAAACGCAGATGGGTGCTTGCGAAAAGTTTTTTCATGTCCAAATATTTATGTGAGCTCTTCAAGCTCGCGAACTTTCACTCGCCGATCGTCCATTATCAAACCATGCATTTTGTCGACCATTTCTGGTGTGGTGACCTCAATTGGGCGACCAGAATGGTCGGCGTCACTTGTGCTTGAACGACTCAACCGAAATTGAGTAAACCAGTGGTGAATGGTTCCAATCGATGGTGAAGAGTCCCCATAATATTTGCCAAGCTTTTGTTTGGTTTGCGTGATAGTTTTTTCTCGCAAAAAATAGTGTTTAATGAGCACTCGAAATTCACTTTTTTTCCATTTTAACGAAAATGCTAGTAGGCGTCTATATAAAATGGCTGCCACAACAAAACTACTTGACAGATCTGTCTGAAAATTTGGGTGCGTTCTTTTGAAAGATGATTCATGACAAAAAAAAATTAAATTTAAGGTGACGACGATTTGTGTTAATTTTCAGGGACTTATTGAGCCACCCTCGTATTCAGCTTATGACCTTGTGTGTAATGGTTAAGCAGAATTTCAGCGCATTTCTTAGGGTCACGTATCTCTTTGTTATTGTCAATAAAAATTATATATCTGAAAATTTTGTTGGAGTTTTCGTACTTTAGGTTGCTAATGAAATTGTTGAAGTGTTCTCGTTTGTCGTTATTTATTTGTTTTTTTTTTTCATTTTTGCTGAAATTTGTCTCCATTTTGTTATATCTGTTTGGTTTTTAGTGTTTTCAGCTGTATTTCTGGTTTTTTCTCTATCTTGTTTAATTTTTTGGAGTGTTTTGTTCCAAAAGGGTTTGTATGTTTTGGTTTTTGTAGGTATTGACGTTTCTGCGCTCTTGCTGGTTACGAGTATGCTATTAAGTACATCCAGTGTGTTATTTGTGACGGGAATGTTTAATAATTTTTGGTCTTCTATTTCTTTTTCTATGTTGAGTGTAAAAAGTGTCCAATTGGCTTTCCGGAAGTTCCACATGATTCTATTTCTTACGGGGGAGGCTTTTCAAGGTTTTTTGATGGTGGCTATTGTTGGTTTATGTCCACTGCCTGGATTATGTTAGATGATACGATTGTAAGGTCTGGGCTAGTGGAAGCGCCGTTGTAGTGCAGGAAGGTTTTTGGGTCAGCGTTGTTTTATATCCAGTGTCTTGCCTGCTCTGTTTGTGTATTGGTATCCCCATCTTATCAAGGTGGCGTTAAAGTCGCCTATTATTATTGTTTTTTCATGGTTGGTATTGATGATGTCCAGGATCAGGTTTCTGTTTTTGGGTGGGCTGTATATTCCGTAGACTACGAGTATGTAGTATTCTTTGTTTTTATTGATGTCTATTTTAACTATTTCAGCGGTGTCGTGGTCGTTCATTTCTTTAATTATTGTGAAACTGTCTGCAACTTCTTCTTTTACGAAGGTGGTTATTCCACTGGCTATGATCCTTTTTTTTTGAACAGATTGTCTTTTAGGTATCCTGGTATATTTAAATATTTGTCTCTTTCCACGGTATTATTGGATTCATTGCTTATTGTTACGTCGGTATTTTCATCTATTGCGATCTTTTTAATTTCTGTTAATTTTGCTGCGGAGAGTCCTCCGGCGTTCCATTGTAGTATTTTGACAGTCGTCGTGTTAACTGGTAATTTTGGTTTGGAAGAAAGAAGAAACTTCTCTCAATCGAAAAAATTGACCTTCAGAAACGGTATAAAACTGTAGCTCCCATCGAGTACATACATACATGCGGGCACAACACGAGTTTAAACATTTGCAATAACAAAATAGAACCTTTTGGAAAATCGTCCCGGACTTGTTCGAGATGCTAATTAAGAAAATACCAAAAATCCTGTTGCGGATGTGTTGCTATATATTTTTTTTTAAGTAGATTATGTCCATTAACGGCAATAGTTTACCCAAACTTATGCATTTTTCTTTATAATTTCAGTATGGCCGAACCGGTTTGGCGACAATTAGCCGGTGAAAGTCTTCGACCCAGCGATCTCACCGAAGTTGATCGCGATTATGTAGCTGGACTACTTTGCGTTCGTAACATGGAGGATGACCCTAAAGTCTTCAGCACTCTCGAATTGCCATTCTCAACATCGTCGGCTAAGGGCCACGAAGTGCCTTTATCCACCCGATATACTCGTATCACACCCCAAAATCGTCACGAATACGTTCGATTGGCGTTGAACTTCCGTCTCCATGAATTCGATGAACAAGTAAAAGCGGTTCGCGATGGAATGTCGAAGGTGATACCGGTGCCACTGCTTTCGCTGTTTTCAGCGGCTGAATTGCAAGCGATGGTATGTGGATCGCCTGACATTCCACTGGGCCTATTAAAATCGGTTGCAACGTATAAGGGATTTGATCCGAACTCCCCACTTGTTGCATGGTTCTGGGAAGTAATGGAAGAGTTTTCCAATCAGGTAAGCGCATTTTGTATTTTCTGATTTTCCAATTGTTTTCTAATTTTATGTGGAATTTTAAGGAACGATCACTATTTTTACGTTTCGTTTGGGGGCGAACGCGACTGCCGCGAACTATTGCAGATTTTCGAGGGCGTGACTTTGTTCTGCAAGTTTTGGAGAAAAATCCCCCTGATCATTTCTTACCTGAGAGTTATACATGCTTTTTCCTCCTCAAGATGCCACGATATTCGTGCAAGGTAAGAATTACTTAATCTACATTTCAAATGCTTGTTCATATTTATTGATCTGTTTTGTATTTCATATTTGTCAGGCTGTACTTTTAGAAAAGCTAAAGTACGCTATACATTTTTGCAAGAGTATCGATACCGACGAATATGCACGTGTTGCGATGGGCGATCCCACCGAAGCAACTGGTAGCGAAGACAATAGCGATTTGGAATCTGTTACTAGTCATGACGCTTAAACTTAGCATAGAATGTACGTAAACAACAGATTTAAATGACAAGAATTTATTAAAATGGTAAGTAGGAAGTACATTGACTTCAAAATAATTGTTTGTTTGTTATGGAGTGGCCCCTGTGCCCTTAGAAAAATATACTGTGAATCATAAGCAACGACAATAATAGCGAAAACAAAACAAAATACTCCCCAGATATCTGGACAGCCACCCTTGGAGTTTACAGAAACTTAATACCACCTGAGTTTCAAACTACACCACTCTGTCTTTCTCTCTGTCTCTTCCACAAAAAGGCACATGTTCTAAAAATTAGTATAAGGGTATTCATATCCCCTTTAACACGTGCAAATTATAAAAAAAAAGGATCCATTGTGATTCTGCTGTTCATAACAAAACTATTAATCTTAACTTAAGAGATGTGTTTCGGTAATTGTATGTAGTCCACTATAATCGACTTTCTAGTGTGGGCGCGTAAGAAACAGGTTGACTATTGTGTCCTTTTCCTCCTTTTCTGTTACTGTTAGTGTTATTGTTGTAGTAGCAACTTTGTATAAAGTATGAACTGAGCTTTAGACTCAATCACAGCTGATTCCACCTTTATGTAATAAAAAGTCACTGTGCTCCTTTGTTGGGTAGGGATTTTATGAAAAATTTCGATATAAAGTTCACGGTAAACAAATTTGAAGTGTCAATTGACACAAAGTCTATAATATCAAAATATCCAAAGGTGTTCAGCAAAATAGAAAGTTAAGATAAAACTGAAATTAGTAGAAAAGGCTACACCGCAATATTATTCCCCTCGTCCATTACCTTTTAGTTTGAAAGGCAAAGTAAAAGAAGAAATCAGCAGACTTGTTTCGGTAGGCATTTTGAAAGCGGTCGAATTTTCGGACTGGGCTACGCCTATCGTGCCAGTCTTGAAGCCAGATGGTTCGGTAAGGTTATGCGGTGATTACAAGATCACACTAAATTCGTTCATTAAAATGAAAAGATTTGTCTTTCAAAGAGTAGAAGACTTATTAGAAAAGGTGGTGAGATTTTTGCAAAAATCGATCTAGCATCCGCTTATCAGCAGATGGAGTTAAATGAAGAAAGTCAGGAGTTTACTACTATTTGCACCTATAAGGGATTGTATAAGTCCACACGTTTGCCTCAAGGCGTAAATACATGCCCAGCCATTTAAAAAAAAAAATTGAACAAATATTACTGGGCATCGAAGGCGTTACTATCTTTCAAGACGACTTTTTAGTAGCAGCCAAGACACGAGAAGATCTTCTTCAAAAATTAGATCTAATCTTTAGAAGATTACAGGAGTGCGGACTTACTGTAAAGCAATCAAAATGTGAATTTTTTAAAGATAGTGTTACGTACTTAGGATTCATTGTTGATAAAGAAGGAATTCGTCCTTCCGAGGAAAGAATAGAAGCAATTTCCAAATTACCAGCACCCAAATCCGTACAAGAGCTTCAGTCATTCTTAGGTAGAATAAATTATTATAGAAAATTTGTTCCTTCAATGTCAGAATTACTGAGCCCTCTATATACTTTATTAAAAAAGGGGACAAAATGGAGTTGAACTCAAGAATGTCAGTCTGCATTTGAGAAAGTCAAACAAATATTCGTGAGCCCCAAAGTATTAATGCATTACAATAGCAACTTACCTTTAGAGTTAGTTTAGAGAAGCCACTAACACACATTTTTGGCGAAAAATGTGGTATACCCCAAATGGCTGCAAACAGGTTACAGCGATATGCCGTTTTCCTGTCGGGGTACAAATTCAAAATTAAATATGTTAAATCAAATGAAAATGGCGCAGACTTTCTTTCACGTCTCCCTCTAGAGAAGGGGAATATTTTTGATAATGAAAATCTAAACGATGTTCATCTAAATTACATCACTCGAGATTCGAAAGTACCGATAGATGTAGACCGAGTTGCTGAAGAGACGTCCAAAGATGAAGTGCTTGTCAAAGTTAAAACATTTATACAAAATGGATGGCCCAGTAAAGTTACTAATGAAATGAAACCATACTTTTTGAGAAGAAATGAATTGTCATTAGAAGGCAATTGTATTTTGTGGGGATTTAGGGTTGTAATACCCAAATGTCTTAGAAAAGAAATTTTACAGTTATTGCATAATTCCCATTTCGGTATTGTGAAAACTAAGTTAATTGCTAGAAGCTATGTTTTTTGGCCAGGATTGAGTAAAGATTTAGTGGTAACCATTAAATCGTGCGAGATCTGCGCCTCACAATTAAGCAATCCGCCAAGAGGAGAACTCCATCCATGGCAACCCACATATGAGCCTTGGGAACGTCTGCATCTAGATTTTTTTGGACCTTTTCGAAACAAGATGTTTTTAGTTTGTGTAGATAGTTTCTCAAAATGGATTGAAGTATTTGAAGTAAAAAGGGCAGATACTGCAAATACAATAAAAAAGTTAAGGGATATTTTTAGCAGATTTGGATTGCCTAAAACCATTGTTACGGACAATGGCAGTGCGTTCACTGGAGGGGAGTTTCAGAGTTTTTGTGTGCAGAATGGTTTGAAACATATATCAACACCAACTTACCACCCTGCGTCCAATGGACAGGCAGAAAATTGCGTTAAGTCTGTTAAGGCGGCGCTTAAGAAATTACTTTTGGAAGAAAGTGAAAGCATGGAGTTTCAACTACTTAGGTACTTATTCGACTATAGAACCACTCCACACAGTACAACTAATAAAACGCCAGTTTTCCTTTTACAAGGCAGGCAGGCCCGCAAGAGGCTTGATTTATTGAGACAATGTACAAAAATGCCCTACCATGCTAACGATGTCAGGAACAAGACTTGTATTAAGCAAAAACAGCAAATTAAGGCTTTTAGGAAAAATGATTTAGAGCTTTCAGTGCAGGTAATGCAGTATGGGTCCGATCATACAAAAACAATAAATCGTATTTGATTAAAGGAAACATTGTTAAAGTTTTGGGACGAAACACATATAATGTTGCGACTGAAAAGTCAACGGGTTTGTGTAAACGTCATGTTGATCAGCTGAGACCATTCACTAGGGGTGTTACTCAGACGCCAGAAGATGATGACAGTGATAGTATCAAAGGTTGGGGATTCATTCAACATAACAATACTCCGAGTAAATCGGCATCTATGTCAACGGAGCGCAACATAACTGAATCTCCTACAGATTTATTGAGCTTGGGGACAGTCGCCTCACAAGAACATATAGAAGCGCAACCTGATTCTGAAATCGTCAGTGGAAACATTAGCAGTGTGGGGTTAGTAAATGAAGATCTTGATGACGAAACTGAATCAGAACCAGAATCCCACGATGATAGTTCTAACGTAGGGAAAAAGGGTGATTATGGGGACGAAAAACAAAAACAAACTTGGTTTGGAAGGTTGCGTGGCAAAAGAGACATCTAACTTAACCCGTAAACAAGCCTAAACAAAGAAGCACAGATGTTTGGAAAATTAGGAGGGGGATGATGTAAAGTATGAACTGAGCTTTAGACTCAATCACAGCTGATTCCACAAATTGTCTTCCTCTATAAATTTGACGAACTGTCAAACAGGGCTTCCTCGTTCTCATTCTTTGCCTTGATCACGTGTAAAATAAATGGTAATGAAGTAATCGAAATATATATATAGAATCTAAATGCAAAGTGTGTTTCATTTATTTACATTTCAATATATAACACTTTGTTGTTTTGTATAAAGTTCAAACGTTAGGGTGTTGTGTGTAGGGTGTCATCGGTGTGATCGAGGCCAACAAAAGCAACTACTTCGACTGGGTGTGTTCATAAGGAGTTGTAGTTGTCATTGTGGGGTGGATCTGACAGGTGAACAGATGGGTGGTTTTATGTGGTGACGAGCTGCAGTCTGAGCATTGGCCAAAGTTGCTGTCACGTATGTAGTGCATATATAGTTATTCAATATTGAACTCCAGACGGATCTTAGTTGAGCTAATATGGATCTGGTACGCCTGGGGAGACATTGTTCACTATGATGTAACGGTGGTGGACTACCTCCGAGCACTATGTTAACCTCCCCAATGTCAAGCGCTGTTCTGACTGCATCTCGATGAATTGCATTCAGCGCCAGTTTATAAGTCGCTGGATCCAGACGGGTATGGATTCGTATTTGCCTTGGAGGTGTGATGAGGCTAAGTAAATCTCTATTAGGATGTTCGGGAAGGTTACAAGCTAACAAGAACTGTTTTGAGAGTAGTTTGCTATACTCTTTGACTTTTAGCAATATGGTTTCCTGATGATTTTTTTTTTATAAAAAATGCTCTAGAGAAGTAGCCAGTTGCATTCATCCCCTTTAAAATATCACTCGCAATACGCGTCATGCCTCGAATATACGAGTACATCAGTTCCTGGGCTTTAGGACGAGGAGGAGGAAGAGACTATTCGTCACTTTCTTTGCACCTGACCAGCTCTCTCCCAAAGAAGGAAACTCTACTTAGGAGCCTTCTGTTTCAACGACTTAAATGATCTGAAAAAAAAAAAAAAAATATAGACGTTAGGGCTTCATCAGAAGCTCCAAATGTTTCAATGAGTAGGTTAGAGACCGGTTTCCAAACCGACGTGGTATCACTATGAACCAATTATTGGTTTAAGTGTGTTGACTTTTAGCTGACAGCCACATCAACCTAACCTAACCTAAGCCCAGTGACAGTAGATTGTCAAATGTGGGCCCCAGTATCGTTGTGAGGTTGATTGTCAGGATAACGCTACCATGTATCTCTATGTCAAACTGTAAGTTCACCTCTTTGATCCAGGTCGTGAATAGTGTGGACGAGGATTTTTCTAGAGACAAATTCAGATTACAACTGTCGAAAAAATTCTCTAGTTCGTCGAGTTAAGTACTGAGTTATTGCAGATGGAACGGATATCCTTACCTGATGCAAGGACAATGCAGTCATCAGCGTAGAATACGAATTCCAGGTGGTGGTGTGGGAAGTTTCGCCATGTAACAGGGTGAACCATTTAAACCTACGCAATCTGGCAACACTATAACTTTGACATCTGTTTTCAGATCGGCTTATGACAGCCGACGTTCGAAGCGTCAGTCCAAGTGAATTTGTGCCATGGAACAGTACACGCCACCACAAAGCGCTGATACGCAACGTGCGTATCGTGCAAAATAGAAGGAAGGAACAGGGGCAGGTGTATTTGGCCAAGAACAAAGTACTCAGAACCCAAGGGCAAAAGTACCAGCAATTTTTTAAGCTTAAATATACGCTATAGATAGATGTGTCCAATTCAATATCGATAGAAGATACAAAACATGCGACATAGCAATATTGTCAGACAGTCAAGCAGCTATCCAGGCATGCCCAAGTCATTAGATCAAAACTTGTGTGGGAATGCCTATACAAACTTAATGAATTGGGTAGCAGTTACAGGGTAACGCTCTATTGGATTCCTGGCCACGGTGGAATGGAGGGGAATGAAGAAGCAGACTCCTTGGCAAGACAAGGAGCAGCAGAATCCTTTATTGGACCCGAACCATTCTCCGGAATAGGAAATCACACCATACGCGAAAAATTCAGGAAGACGGAGAAAGAAAACAGGGCGAGAACCTGGTACAATATTCCAGGTCTGAGGCAAGCTAAGCAACTTCTGAGACACTACAACTGGAAGAAATTCGAAGCGTGCATCTGCCTTTACAAAAATAATCTACGTATCCTAACAGGCTTTCTAACGGGACACTGTAAACTCGGGGTGCATTTAAGAAAACTAAGTATAACAAACGAAGGCCTTTGCAGATTCTGCAATGAGTCCAGTGAGACTCCAGAACATCTTCTGGAGTCTTGTGGGGCACTGACCCACAAAAGATTGAAATGCTTGGGCAAGTACCAACTATCAGATGAGGATATGCCAACCATAGACTCACTTCTCATTCTCAGATTCCTTAGAGAAACTGGATCTTAGAGGGTGGTCTAGGGTGAACTATCCTTGCCAAGGCAAAGAAAGAGTGTTTGGCCCTCGATAACAATCCTGAAGGAATTATATTCTGAGCGAAACTAATGAGGGAATAAACTTCTCCTAGGCATTAGCAGGGGGCACAATAGATTAGGAGGTCCCAGTGCAAAATAACCCTACACAAATAATAATAATAATAATCGTGCAAAATATCGAGTGAGGGAAGCGCCTTGAATGTGACCGAAAATAAACAAAATTGTCGGTTATACGCCAATGAAAACCCTCAATTAATTCACGAAGAACCTCTCCACAATCAACGCGTGACTGTTTGAGCTGGAATTTGTGCGGAAAAAAAATCATTGGACCGTTCTTCTTCGAAGACGATGCTGGAGCAGCCGTAACCGTCAATGGAGAGCGTTATCTGGCCCTGATAACGGATTTTTTTATGCCAATTCTGACTGATAACGCTACGGACAACTTTTGGTTCCAACAGGACGGCGCTACAGCTCATACAGCCTGAGCCACGATCGCTTTATTGCGTCCTTTGTTCCTCGGACGCCTAATTTCAAAAATGGTGATTTTGACTGGCCTGCGCGATCACCCTACTTAACGCCTCCAGGCTTCTTCCTGTGGGGTTATTTGAAGTCCAAAGTTTATGTCAACAAGCCACGGACCCTGAAAAGCCTTGAAAGACAATATACGACAGGAAATGGCCGCTATTCAGCCCGAAACACTTCGAAAAATGAGCACATTGCACCATTCGCTCTGGCGGCCACTATTTACGCGATAGCATATTCAAAAAGTGATCAGAATAAATTTGCAGGTTCAAAATAAACGACAAATGACTTCACAGCAGATATATTAATTTGTGTGTGTTTTTTTTTTAAATTATTACCAAAAAACACCCCGAAGGTTTAAATGCCCCGCCCTGTAGTAGTTAAAAATTATCGGTGAGAGGACTTCACCTTGGGGTTCTCCATGCTTGGTTCTTCTATGTTACGATTTGTTATTCCGAAATTCTACGAAGGATTTTGTAAGCTATCGTTTGATAGAGTTTGTGAGTTATGAGTCTAGGATATATTGAAGTTAAATTCCTGAGACAACGGTATCAATCGTCTTAGATAAATCCAGTGCAACCAAGATAGTGCGACCTCGATCGTTGTTGGGTAAGGCCTTGTGAGATATGAGTTGTGATGTCAGTGAGAGGTGTTGTTGTGCTGCGCTGTTCGCGGAAACCGTTTTGGTGTTCGGCTAACTGGAGCTCGGAATGAAGCGTGGGTAGTAGTAGTTCTTCAAGTCATTTCGCTACTGGAGACAGTACGAAAATCGGGCGATATGAGGTGCTTTGATCTGCTGGTTTGCCTGGTTTTAGAAGTGATATTATCCTTCTCGCCTTCCAAGAGCCTGGGATATCCAATGAGTCAAGCGATAGAGTAAACACTTGGCTAAGGTAGGAGATATCTATTGAACCTAAGTGCTTAAGCATGATCATTGAGATTCTATCCGGTCCAATGGCTTTAGATGGTTTAGCGTTGATTATCGCTGATTCGACTTCTGATGGTTGTAAAGTACCTGGAGTGTTCTCGGGAGCAAGACTGCGAAATTTCCTGAGAATAGCTCGCTTATTTTTATTAGAGTGTATCGGGTGATCGATAAATTGGCGACAGAACGCAACCACTACAAAACCAGAATAGACATCCTCCTTTTCTGTAGCAGTTATTGCTTAAGATGCTATGCATGATTGTTGTCCTTTTGTTCTAGAGAGCTCATGCCCACAATACAGTTTACCGTGTCAGTTTTTCTGTAGTAATCTATATGGTGACCAGATAAGAACGATAGGAAAAGAAATTTAAATAAAACAACAACAGTGTGAGATCAAATTGATTCTGGCTTTATTTTAAAGCTACATTCATGCCGTTATGTATGAAAGAGCACATCATTTAAATGGCCGCCTCGGCTTCGCTGGCAGTGCTTTAAGCGGTCGGTCCAATTTTTGATGACTCGGTCCAATATGTGAGGCGTTATTCCGGCAATAGCGTCTCGAATGTTAGCCTCAAGCTGGTCCAAAGTGTTTGGCTTGTTAGCGTAGACTAAGGACTTGACGTAGCTCCAGGGAAAATAATCGAGGGGTGTCAAGTCGAATGATCGCGGCGGCCAATTGATGAACGCTCGCCGTGAGATGACCCAGTCGCAAAATTTCTCCTTCAATACTTCGAGCGTTGCGTCGCTTGCATGGCATGTAGCGCCATCTTGTTGGAACCACAGCTCGAATATATCGATGGTGTCGAAATCTGGCCACATAAATTCGATTAACAGCGCTCTATATCGAGGATTATTGACGGTAACGGTGTCTCCTTTCTCATTTCGTAAGAAATAATGTCCGATGATGCCGCCATGTCATAAACGGCTCCAAGCAGTCAATCTTTGTGTATGCATTGATGCTTGGTCGAACACTTGTGGATTGTGACGGCAATTTTGCTTGTTGACATAGCCGCTGAGCCAAAAATCTATGGTCGTCCGGCCATCCAACCGCAAAATAAGCCTGGTTGACTCTCTGGCGATGCCCAATTCAGCTGATAGGCGCCGAATCGACATTTCTGGGTCTTCTTCGATACTGGTCACTACGGCGGCTATGTTTTCTTCACTTCGCACTAATCTCTGTCTGGTTGGTGGCTTAAGGTCCAAAAGAGTGTACTCACGCTCAAACTTTTCCACGGTGCGACGAATTGCCTGCGCACTGAAGCCATGATGACGACCATACCTCACGACGAAATTCACGTTGCGTATTTACAACTGAGCCGGAATTTCGATAATATTTTTTAATAATTTCCACACGTTCGAGAAGTGTCAAACGATGTACCTTACTGAATATTTTGACAGCTGGATGTCATTGATAACTTTGACAGCTGCTGAAACATAATTGGAAAACTATCATTGCTATCTTATTACGCGACATACAATTTTGAGCAGAGTATAACTCATTTATAAATACAATAAAGTATGACAAGTTATATACATACTACCGCAAAGAGGATACCATCAAGTTGTCCAAAAACCAAATTGTATTCTTTATTAGAAGAAGCTGCATTTGCAGCACAAGCCACTAGTAATAATAATTCCCCCGAATGTCAACAGCCACCACATATGAGTACATTTCCTTACCTATCTGAACTTGTCGTTTTATTTTGAACCGGAACCTTCTTTTTAGGAATATCTCATCAGAATCCGTCAGTTGTTGCGATAGCCCAAAGAAGGATAGCTTTTGAGATGTCCAGGGCAAGCGCTCTTGATTTCCCATGCTGTTAAATTGCTGAGGTCCACAGGTGGGTTACATAGCTGAGCAGGTCTCCAGTTGAGCGGAGGCTGCGAAAATCATACTGCCGGTCACTTATTCGTCCGTGTCCCTTTTTTGGCTTTTTCGTTCAGTTTAGATATCATGGAGAACAATGCTATGGGACGGTAGTTTTGCGGCAAGCTTTTCTTTCATTTTTTAGGTATTGGTTGAATGCCGACAGTTTTCTATAAAGAGGAAAACATATTTTGCGCATAAGACATAGAAAAAAGTCTACAAAGAGTTTTTGAGAACTATGGCTAGTATTCCCGCAGGTCCTGCTGCCTTTTTGAAATTCCGACGTTTAAGGATGTGCCGGAATACACAAGGTTGAAACTTTGCATCTGGCATCGATGACTGGACTTCTGTGATAGTTGGTGGGCCCGCTTGAGTCGGATATATGTCGAATTGCCTGAGAACATAATAGCGAAAAGATCGGCTTTCTGCTTTGGTGTTGTGACTGAATTTGTTAGACTGACTGAAGTTGTTGCTTACTACTTTTGCCATTGACCAGGACGTGCGCCACTGGGACAATCTTGGAGCTTGTTAGTGACTCCCTCATTGTAGTTCTACTTCCCGAATCGACTGTTACGAGTATGTTACACATGTTTCGGAGACTGACGAAGCTAGATCATGTTTGCTCTGTTGGATTGGACCTTGGTCTATAGGTTTTTTTTTTTCGCTGCAATTGCTTGTTCACAATTTCTGTTGTACCAAGGTTTGCTGGAGGTTGATTTTTTGGTAGAATGGAGAGTGTATAGTTCCATTCCGCGAAGAATTACCTCAGTGATAGCTTCGGCGCAAACGTTGACATCAGTGCTCCTGAAAAAACCCCATGGGAAAGAAGCGAAAAGATAGCTCAGCTCATCTCATCTACGTAAAGTCCTACCTCATCTCAAATAGTTTGTAATTCCGAATTAAGGGATTGCCGTTTTGTTTCCCTATCATTGGTATTAGGTTAGGTTAGGTTTAAGTGGCTGCCTGCGCCCTAAGCATAGACACACCTAGACCAGAGTAGGTCCGTTGTGATACCACAGGATCAGGGGATTTCTCTCGTGCTACCTTAGAATCAATTGGAGCTTCTAAACTATGGAGGTTCCTAACATTCGAGTTAACCAGCTCACCGAGGCTGTTGTAGAAGTAAGCTTCCAAGTGAAGCCTTCTTCTGACAGAGAGAGCCTGACAAGTACAGATTGAGAGTTGTCTCCTCTTCCTTCTCGTCTCTACAGCTTTTATAACAAGTCGTTAGAGAAGAGGCCAAGCCTTTTAGCGTGCTTTTCAATGAGACAGTGTTCCGTAATGACACCAATTATTGCCCTAATATGCTTCCTGCTAAGGGAGACCAACTTCGATAATTTCTGATCCAGCAATTAATGCCAGTCTCCCACCTGAAGTTGGTTTCCTTGACAGTCTTTAGCTAGAACAATTGCTTACATGTAGGCAAGCCGCGATTCTCCTTTTCCGGTAGAATCTACAAATTTGTGACCTGCCTATAGTTCCCTGGAATACGAGTATCCCTATATCTCGGCCTAGCACAGGTAAATGTTGAATTGTTCTGCAATCTCGTTAAGAGCGAGCGGCAACCTAGAGCGACTTTTGATGTGGAAGAGATCGATTCCATCGATTTTATAGCGGCTTGACTGTCAGTGAAGATGCTAATGTCCTTAGTAGATGCTGTATTCCATTTCGGCCAAGATAGAGCTTCTTTGATTGCCATCATCTCCACCTGAAAACGCTACAGTGATCTGGGAGGCCGAAAGAGATGCTAACGTTTAGCCTGTCGGAGAAATGTACGGATTCTTTGTCCGGGGTCACCTTTCCTTCCCAGTCTAATCTAGATGGGATAGTGGTCCGGAAGTTTTTATTGAAAGACAACCTGGGGAGGGTGTAGTGGGTGTTTTCTGGAATTTCTCAAAAATTGTGGAGTTGCCTGTGGACCCCTGTAAGGTGGCATTGAGTCGAATGGCTGCACTGGCTGCCATTTGCTTGTCAAAGAGGTCTAGTGGTATCAAATGGAACAGAATGTCTAGTCCATCCGTAGGAGTGGTTCTAAGTACACCACTAATGCACAGAGAAGCTGATCTCTGCATTTCCACTAGCTGGTTGCGGTGTATAGCTTTGGAGAGAGCTGGCCACCAAACGATCGCGTTTACCAATTGTCTTCTTGCACAAGTATAAAACTAAGGGAGCCTTCTTAACGCGTTCCTTGATGTTAGGCTTCCAGCTAAGTTTCCTATCCACAATAAGACCCAGGTATTTTGCTTTGCCTTTAAAACGAGGCTGGTTCCATTCAGTTTAGGAGGGGCTAAGTAAGGAATTTTATATTTCCTGGTGAAAAGTACCAATTTTTTGAGGGTTTACCCCCAGTCCACATTTATCAGCCCATTTGGCAACGTCGTCTGCATAAGCACGTGCAATCGCCACTGGTACGACGTACTCCTTGTACTCTAATGATTTTTCAATTGTGCGTACCAGCGAGTGTAGAGCAGTTTCTACCGACCTGCCCTTGGTATACGCATGCTGGGACGCTGATAAAAGATTAGGAGTAATACTGCAACGGAGATGACTATCGATCAATCTCTTCCAGGTTTTAGGAAGGAAAGATGGTAGACTTGTGAGTCTGAGGTAGGTGTTTAGTGGTTTCTATTTCTTCCTTATTTTGACAGCTCCTGCAGTAGTCCGGGGAGGTTATGCCGATCGCGCAATGTCTCGTCAGTACACCTATCAAGATGCGGATTTCCTTTTTTGTGGCCATAGGCTGCGGGATATAACACAATTACCTCTTAATAATCAAGCAGTGTTGGTTCGTTCCCTGGTCCTAAGATTTATTTTCTCTTTCATTACATCAATAGAGATGTCTATTTGTGTGTGAGTATGTTCTGTTCCTAGTGTTGATTTTTTCCTGGCTAGTTTATCTGCTATCTCTTCTATATCACTATGTCCGTTTTCGTTCAGGGTCTTACGACATTTAAATACTCTCCTAGATCTTATTGTCTCACTGTTCAGTGCCTTGATTGCTGCCTGACTGTCCACAAAAATTGTAATCCGAGATAGATTTATTTTCTTTGTGTGAATTGTCAGCGCTGTTCTATCAATGTCAACGATTTCAGCTTCAAAGACACTGCATTAATTTGGGAGTTTCTATGAGTCTTTAATATGTAAAGGTTCGCGGAATACTTCTGCTTCGGTTCATATTTCTATTTTCGACCCATCAGTGTTTCCCATTCAAGGGTGGAGCAATTCTTATTGAAATCCTGGTATGGAATAAAGTCCTGATGGGGTTAACAATTCCATATCAGATGCGTAACCGTAGGAACTTTGTTTCCAAAGACCGGATGCTCGAAGGCGGATTTCGCTTTTGCCTGCCAGACTTGAAGAAGGTGAAGAATTATTTTTAACTCTGCTTGTGGTATTGATCTCAGTACTCCTGTTACTCCTATACATGCTAATCTTTGTAACTTAGTGAGGTTGTTAAGATACCAGATTTCTTCAATTGCATTCCACCATACCAGCTCCATAGGTAAGTATGGGTCTAATGATCGCTTTGTATATTCAGTGGATTATATGCGATCGCATTCCCCAGCATTCACCGAAGGTTTTCTTGCTTGCGTAGTGCTCTTTTCAAACGTTCCTCTGTGTTTCGCTTCCACGTAAGCTTTTAGTCTAGAATGGTTCCAAGATACTTAGCTTTATTGGAGAGTTTCAGAGGTATTCCATTAATTTTTGGTGGATTGAAATTTGCTTCTTCTGGTGAATAGGCCCAGTTCGGTCTTGTCTGGGTTGAACTGTAGTGCATTTGATTCCGGCCATGAGGAGAGAAAATGGCAGAGAAATAGTGCCGATTCCATAATACCGCTGATGGTTGGTAATTGCTTGCCATTAACAAGGATTCCTATGCCATCTGCGTATGGTACCGCCTTTATTCCTTTGTTCTTTAGAGTCTTCAGAATTTTGTTAACGAGAAGAAGCCACAGGAGAGGTGCAATGACTCCTCCCTGTGGAGTACCCCTCGTAACTGTTTTCTTTATTGTACTCTCGCCTATCTGTGAATTAATAACTCTGCTATTAAGCATTGTTTTAATCCATTCTGTTACCATTGCCTTAGTTTCTATTCCCTCTAGTGCCGATTTAATAGATTCTGTTTTCACATTATTAAAACCTCCTTTTACGAGTATGTCCCGGAATACAACGAGAGTGTATTCTTTATAGTGAAGGATTTTCTCTATGTTTGCTACAACTTTATGTAAAGCTGTCTCCACGGATTTACCTTTTAGGTAGGCGTGTTGGGTGTTACTCGTACACAAGTTTTGTTCATTAAGTAGGCCTCTCACATATAGATCGTCTGGTCCTGTGGATTTGTAGGGTTTGCACGAATTAACAGCTCAAGATATTTTGTGCCAGATTCAGTCCAGGAGCTATTAGGACCTGGGGATCCTGGGGTCACTGGGCCTTTAGATAGGACTTTACGTAGCCTGGCCGCATCGCTCGTGTTCTCTTTGACAGAATGTGTTCCAGGATTCTCTTTTAGCTATTCTTATGTCTCTCGTGTATAAGTTTAGTTTGGATCTGTAAACAGAGGAAGACTGGATCTTCCTCTGTTCTGCCTTATTATGCAGTTTTCTGACCTCTGTACTTGGTGTTTTAAGTTCGTTTGTCCACCATGTTACTTTGATGGGATTTCGATTACGAGATGTGGGACCAACGCAGCTTTTAAAATAGTTTTTGACGCGTCGGTGAAAAGTCGGCTTTCGTCTGCTTTATGTTGAAAGCCTAGTGATAACATTAAACCATTTACGTCGTTACAATAAACCAAGTTGTTTTCTTTTGAAAAATAAGTTCAATTTGTCTCGTATGGTATGCTATTATTTTTACCTCAAACTTGAGCATACGAGGGTGGGTCAATAAGTCCCTGAAAATTAACACAAATTGTGTCGTCACCTTAAATTTTTTTGTCAAGAATCATCTTTCAAAAGAACGCACCCAAATTTTCAGACAGATCTGTCAAATAGTTTTGTTGTGGCAGCCATTTTATATAGACGCCTACTAGCATTTTAGTTCGAGTGCTCATTAAACACTATTTTTTGCGAGAAAAAAATTATCACGCAAACGAAACAAAAGCTTGACAAATATTATGGGACTCTTTACCATCGATTGGAACCATTCACCACTGGTTTACTCAATTTCGGTGCTGTCGTTCAAGCACAAGTGACGCCGAACGTTCTGGTCGCCCAATTGAGGTCACCACACCAGAAATGGTCGACAAAATCCATGGTTTGATAATGGACGATCGGCGAGTGAAAGTGCGCGAGCTTGAAGAGGCCACAGGCTTATCTCATGGCTCAGTGATTTCGATTTTACATAAATATTTGGACATAAAAAAGATGGGTGCCGCGTTTGCTCACAATCGACAACAAACGCATTCGTTTGACAACTTCAAAGGTGTGTTTGGCGATGTTCCAGAAAAATTCGGCTGAGTTTTTGCGCCGTTTCGTAACCATGGATGAAATCTGAATTCACCACAACACACCAGAAACCAAGGAACAGTCAAAACAATGGATTTCTCCTGGTGAATCGAAGCCGAGGAAGGCCAAGGCGGGTTTGTCAGCAAACAAGGTCTTGGCGACTGTTTTTTGGGATGCGCGCGGTGTTATTCACATCGATTACCTTGAAAAGGGTAAAACGATCACCGGTGCGTACTACGCAGAGCTGCTGGATCGATTCTAAGCCGATTTGAAGCAAAAACGGCCGCATTTGGCAAAGAAAATAGTTCTTTTTCACCAGGACAACGCACCGGGGCACAAGTCCGCAGTCGCAATGGCAAAATTGCATGAGTTAGGCTACGAATTCCTTCCTCATCCAGCATATTCCCCAGATTTAGCCCCCTGCGACTATTTCTTGTTTCTAAACATGAAGAAATGGCTCGGAGGTAAGAGATTTGGGTCGAATGAAGAGGTCATCGCTGAAATAAAAGCTTATTTGGAGGGCATCAAAAAATTGGAGAAACGTTGGACGAAGTGTACTCGTATAGAGCTAAAAGGAGACTATGTTGAAAAATAAAATGTTTTTATACCGAAAAGAGTGTTCCTTATTTCATTTTTCAGGGACTTATTGACCCACTCTCGTACGTCTTGTAATTTGCAAAAACGAGATGCAACTGAAGTAAAATTTTACTGAGCATTACCGGAGGAATAATTCTAACGGAAACCAAACATTCTTATCGTCTGCGACTAACGGGTTAATTTTTACGAGCCACACGCTTTTGTCAAACACACTGTACCTCAATCTGACTAATAAGAAGGGGTGCTTCAGATGTAGGGGAGAGCTCAAATTCTAAGATTTTCGTGATTTGTGACAAGCAAGATGAACTTTTTGTGTTTGACACATGTAGCCTTGTAACTGGAAGCATTTCACTGTGTGGTTATGGTTTTGTCACCGAGAATATTGGGTTTATAACTTAATTCGTGCGGTTTTTTTGTCAAAATTTGAACGTTTTTTTAAGAAAAACATGTACAATAGTATTATTCAAAGTATTGCCCATCTGAAGCTATGATTTTTTCCCATCTTTCTGGCAATTTGTGGATCCCATCCCAAAAGAACTGCGCCGGCTTGGCAGCCAAGAATGAATCAAGCCAATTTTTGATATTTCAGTGAGGGCGTTCTGCATCGACCGGAACAAATGGTAGTCAGAAGGGGCAAGGTCTGGGCTATAAGGCGGGTGGGGTAAAACTTCCCATCCACTGTTTTCCAAATAGTTCTTAACCGGAATAGCAACGTGGGGCGGAGCGTTGTCATGATGGAAAATTATTACCTCGTGTCTGGTCGCATATTCCGGGCGTTTTTCGGCTACTGCTCTCTTCAAACGGATTAATTGTGTTCGGTAGCGTTGTCCATTGATGGTTTCACCCGGTTTTAGCAGCTCATAATACAGCACACCCTTCTGATCCCACCAAATACAGAGCATTACCTTCGCGCCATAGATATTCGGCTTTGCCGTTGATTTGGCTGGTTTGCCGGGTTTCACATATGATTTTTTGCACTTGGGGTTGTCGTAATGGATCCATTTTTCATCACCAGTAACAATCCGATGCAAAAATGACTTCCTTTTGTGGCGTTTCAGCAGCATTTCGGACATGCAAAACCGCCTTTCGACGTCTCTCGGTTTGAGTTCATGTGGAACTCAATTTCCTTGCTTTTGAATACATCCAGCTGCTTTTAAACGTTTTGAAATGGCTGCTTGAGTGACACCCAAATATTCTGCGAGCTCTTCTTGTGTTTGGCATCAATCTTCATAGAGTAATGCTTCCAGTTCTTCATCTTCAAACTTTTTTGGCTGCCCAGGACGTTCATCGTCTTCCAAGCCAAAATCACCACTTTTAAATCGTGCAAAACACTTTTGGCACGTTCGCTCAGCTAGCGCATGTTCACCATAAACTTCCACCAAAATACGATGACTTTTGGCAGCAGTTTTCTTCATATTAAAGTAATGAAGAAGAACTCCCCGCAAAAACACTTTTTCAGGCACAAAGTTCGACATATTTGAGTGAAAAAAAATTATTGTTGTTTACCCTTCAAATGAATGACATATACTGAAATGACGTACAATGACAGTAGCTTTCCAACGCATGTTCCAATGGAATAATAGCAATGGAATAATACAAGTTACGCCATCTCTTAGCAAACCGCACGAATTAAGTTATTGACCCAATACATCTGCATACTTACCTTGCTGTAACACTTTGGGATGTTGTTTTGTTTTGAAACAGTAATCGTTATGTCTGAGTTTTTTTCCACTGTTGCCTAGTGTTTTGGAGCAAATTTCATGAGCGTTTAAAACGGGGTACTTCAAACATTTTCAAACGCCGAAGACCAACGTTTAGTCCCTATACATTGGACGTTATTTAAAAAAAAAAATAATTCATAGCGATTTTAAATTTGTTTTCTTAATTTCCTTTCAGCATACGCATATATTCAGAAGAGTGGAAGAGGACATTTCCCAGTGAAAGGTTTGCCCAATATTTGTTTACAATTTAGACAAAATCTTACACCCAATGTTTATTGTAAAAGTAGCATTATTGTTCTCATTTACTTGTTGATTTCCTATAATTTTACCATCAACTATAGATATCCTTCAACCGAAATAAAATAATAAAACAAAAAACTATTTGCATACAAAATAATAATAATAAAAGACAAAATAACTATAAATAAACAATTGGAATATCTTGATAGAATTGATGTGGTTCCTTCTTTCATTTTCTTAATTTCCATTATATTATAAAAAAAAAACAAAAAAAAATCTCATAGATAGGGCCTATTCGTAAACCACCACCCAACTAATTCGTAATTTAAATTCATCTGCATTATCAGAACGTCTGCTAAAAGGTAAATACGTTTACGAATTGGTCCATACATTTACTAAACCGTAGAACTAGATGTAAAATCAAAAAAAAAAAAAATTAAATGTTACTGAAAAATAGAATTATATTTTTCTTTATGAAGTTATTCACTAAAAAAAAAAACAAAAAAACAAAATTAACTGATTGATATACAAAAACAATAAAATAAAATGAATTGTAGTCGAAAAAGAAAACAATATATTTGTTCCTCTCTGTGAATTGCTTGACGTTTTAATTTTGATATAGATTTATGTATTTACTTATTATACCTATGCATACTTTTTTTTCTATTAGCCAATTACTTTGTTATAGCAAGTATAATTTTGGTTAGTTTAATAAAGAATATAGAATTATTATTATTTGTTTTCGAAAACTAATCCCAAAGATTGTTCCCTCGCCCCATATTATTTTCCCAATTAAAATTTGACGAACAAATTGCGAGTATACTTGAGATACAAATTTATTTATTTAAAAAAAAAAAGAATGAACCTGTCATTACGTTTAAAATCGATTAGCATCTAGCGAAAATTATAAAGTTTGTTATACCCTATCCCACAGTGTAGATGTGTAATATTATACTGGTACCTCTCACTTCGAAAACTCTCGCAAAAATTGTCATACTGAACGTTTTTCTCATTCTTGAGGTTTAGTAAAAACTCCAAATGAAAATACTGTCATTTGACTGGAAATAGGTATGAACATTTTGAAAAACGGGAATAATTCAAGTTTCACCCTCGAGTTATTTTGACGTCACAAGAAGTGACTGGAGTTTGGTGTACAAAATGAGTACCACAATTTAAATTTAGCAATGTTCCATATCGTGGGCGGCGAGGTTAAGTGCAATAAGCATTCTTCAACTGTGGACTGGTGACCCACTTTTTCCATGAAGTTGTAAAGTTATGACCATACAAACTATGGACATAAAATTCTTTTAATTGAGTCACAAGTCCACAAGTAAATTGTAATGGTACTGCCCAGGTTATCTTCTACATTTTACTCTGAAGTTGATTGAAATGTATAGACCTTCTCAAAACGTCACGGGGAAGGTGGCGGTCAAATGATGTGCCCAGCTTAGATGAAGTGAAAGCTTTCCTTGCTTTTGTTAAATCTTCGAATTAAAATACATTCTGGTAAGCGAACGCGGACATTTTTACACATTCTGTACACAAAACTTCCAATAAATGTGAATATATTTTCACTTTCAAGAAAAACCTCCCGTAAGCGAAAGCGCAGCTCTAAAAATTAAACTAACGGTTGAATAAAATCGGTGGTTCCCCATTTACTTCATTTCAGTTGTGTACATATTCCATGTTTTATTGTTGCTCTCCTTTAACTAGACAAATAAAATTATGACCGTGAGTGTTCGCTTATGAGAGCTTTCACTGTATACCTAAGGGGTATTATAGAAATGCGCACACAGAAATAAAACGCCCGTGTTCTTATGCATTCTGATGTGGTAACATGAGATGGTGCTACTGAAACAAATTTGAAAAAATGATAAAATGAAAAACTATTAAATGCGAGTTACAACCGCCTTGCACTGCCACCACAACGGTTTGCGAAGGTATTTAATTCCACAACCACGCATAAAATATTTAGCACAGTTAATAAGAGCTGACACTTTTTTTTTTTTTTTTTTTCAAATAATTGCAGTGGAAAAGTGAGAAGGCAAAAAAAAAATATGTTCTCACTTCTTTCATTCGAAATGAGAAGTGAATTATTTCTCACTTTGAGTTATAGAATCAAGCTACAGATCCCCAAAAGTTTGAATATTTGCGATTAGCATTGAAAGTAAGTCCTTTCGTTTACCTTTATATCATCACATTTTCTATTTTAAAGATGATGTTTGATGTTTTCTATAAGATTTTGCAAATTGTATTCAAAACAAATACTTTTTTAAAAGCTATACACAGTGATGATCATGCCTTAGTCTAAAAAAAACATGGTGGCAACCTTTTTTTTAAAAAAAAAAAAAAACCTATTACAGATAATATTAGCATCGTGTAAACTTTGTTAATAGAAGAGGGATAGGGATGACAACTTTATTTTATTTTATTTTTTTATTTAGTTTTCGCTCTCTTTCACTAAACGCCAAAAATGTGTTGCAAATTAAAAATTAAATATAAATTACCAAAATACTTGAAATGATGTCTTACAATATTGTAGATGTACTTTGTCAATTTTGCAACAATAATATAAACAAAAAAATACAATTATAAGAAAACTAACATTCACTATTTGGAAGACTTGAAAAGAAATGAAAATGTAGTATTAAAACGAAGAAAAAAAAAAAATTTATTGTAATGAACTCATTTTGCTACTTTATCTATCATTTAATTGCTTATGTTTAAGTTTATTTCTATTTATTATTTTATTTTTCAGTAAAATGAAAACAAATATACGTATATATTTATTTGATAAATTATTTTGTTTTATTTGTCCAACTAAATGTGAATATTTTTCGTAGGTTTTTGGGGTTGGTGTTGGCAATTTGCTTGCGACAGCCTAAGTTTATTTAAATATTCTTTAGTCTGTATAATAATGTTCATTCCTTTCCGTAAATAGAGATAGACCCCAAAGTATATAAAAATGTTTAGTCTTAGTGAGTTACATACGAGTATATACCATTTCCATAATGCCTATGCCTGCTTACCTGTCCGCTTTTCAATCCGAACGCATTAATAGACCTTGAGAGTTTTAAGCTGTGTATATATTTTCCTACATGTAGAAAAGTGGCCTGAGTAAATTTACTTTACATTTCATTCCAAGGAAAGATTTTTAGTATTTTATTAATGTCAATTATTTTATGTCGAAAGGATTAGTTTTTTTTTTTTTTTTTAAGTGTTCGGGCGGCACCATTTCATTCGATTGTATGATCTGAAAAACTAGTACGGAATTTGTTTCATAATTTTAAAATGATATTTAGAGGTCGAGCGAGTGGACATCAACGCTCCGGCCGGGAGAGTCTTTGAATCTATCCCGGAGGAACACCACAAGTGAAAAGGACCCCAACCAACTTCGTGTGTTTCGTGGCTGGAGACGTATGCGATTTTTATTAAAATAATGTTCATGGTTCATGAGCATTCACTTATTTTAAGTAACTTACATGTGATGTGCAATTATTCACTGTTCTTCGATCGTGGTCACTAATTTGTTCTACTCTTCAATTAGGGCCACACCTAGCTCCGCAAATAAAGCTACTTCACAGTGGTCCAAAAAAGTATATGGCCACGCCTCCATCTTAAACAAGTTTAATATCTTCCCTGAAGACATTGGGCCGTATGCATAAAAACTAGTAACTGCTTTTACTAGACAATTTTTAAGCAAATACTTGATTTTCATATGCATAAAATTTAAGTAAATGCTGGAGAACAAGCATTTACTAGGGGACATAGTACTTACTAGATGCAGATGAATTTCACTAGTAAGTACATTATATCGTATATCGTATGTATAAAAACTTGTAAGTACTTATTTTTTGTAGCATTTACTTGACTTTTTCAAGTTGGTGAATAGCAACTTGAAAATTTCCTAGCAAATACTTTTCTGTTCTAAATACGAAATTTTGCAGCTATAATCAAGAAGGATTACAGTCGTGAGTCTCATTTTGAAGCAATTTACCGAAATGGCATCATTTTTACGTATTAATTCCGAAAAAGTTTACAAGAAGCGTAAGGTTAGCGAGTCTAATTTTAAAATGCTTTACCGTTTTGAGAAAGAAAACGTAGAGTGGTTAAGTGAATACTTTATTGGTAAGCAATTACTACATATGTATATGATTTTACTCGAACGAACGAATTGTTTCACAATTTCATATATTTTACGTCATTCAAAGTGAAACAAGAGGAGGGTCAGTTTCACCTCAAGAACGTTGGTGAAGATATTGGCGTAGATGAGAGTACTGTTTCTAGAACAGTAAATTCTGTTGCAAAACTCATAACAGAAGCTTCTCATTGGATAAAGTTTCCTTCCAATTATGAAGAACTTTTGAAAGCAAAACATGTTTGGCTCAGCAAATACAGCTTTCCATCATGTATGGGAGCCTTGGACTGTACTCATGTAAAAATAATATAGCCGCACTTCCATTCAGAAGAATATATTAATCGAAAGGGATATCCCTCCATTAATATTCAAGCAACATGTGATGCAATGGAATGTTTTACAAGTGTGGATTACCAATGGCCAGGCTTAGTTCACGATACGAACCAGGAATACAAGACATAGATGGGTTTTTATCAGCATTCAACAGCTTTAAAAAAATCACTTCAAATTCTTTAAGCTTTTTGGGATTATTTCTCTTCCTAATTTGCTCTTCCGATAGTTGAATACCGGTCATAGTCTCCTTTTTAATGGATGGTTGTTGTGATTTATTCATAAGTACGGTATGCTCTTTTAAAATTCACACAAAAGCTAGTTGCATTTGACTAGTGGGAGAAGCTTCGCCTGTCATGGTTGTTTCTTTTGAGTACTCTTTACGAAATAAATAGCCCAACGAGATTGCTCACAAAACAAGAATTAAAGAAACAGTAAATGACGATAGGAGCTAGCAGTATAGCTTTCAAAACAATTTTTTGCAATAACGATTGAGAAATAATAAAAAACAAAATAAGTATTACGAGTACTACCAATTTTGGATGAACTGGTAGTATTTACTTGAATGAATCTAGTATTTAATAGAAGTATTTGCTAGCAAGTCAAAACTTATTTTTATGCATACCAAATCTAGTAAATACTTAAAATATTAGCTTCTACTAGTATTTATTTGTATTTACTCAGACCTTTTACTACTAGTATGTATTTAAGTTTTAGCATACGGCCCAATGAACACCATCCCCAAGTTAAATTTTGACAAAAACTTCAAGTTACCATCCCTTCCAGAGCACTCTGGGAAGAAGGTGATTTTACGGAAGATAAGTCGGTACATTTTTATACCGACGCGACGGTTCAAGAACTAACGACGGGGTGGGTGGTGGTGTCTTCTCTGATAGGCTTAATTTAAACCTCTCTTTTCGTCTCCCAAACCATTGTAGCGTGTTCCAGGCGGAGATAATGGCAGTAAGGGATGTCTTGTCTTGGCTAAAGAAAAACGTGATATCGTCCATTGATATCCGCATCTTTTCAGACAGCCAAGCAGCAATCAAATCCTTGAAATCATCCTCAATAAATTCTTTAACAGCTCTAGACTGACGATCGTCTCTTCAACTAATTCATCTCTCTCCCAAAGAATGAAACTCCACTTAGGAGCCTTCTGTTTCAATGACTTGGATGATCTGAATAATATTGACGTTAGGTACATTCTACGCTTCATCAGAAGCTCTAAATGGTTCAACGAGTAGGCTAGAGGCCGCGTCTCAAACACATGTGGTATCACAATGGACCTGACAGCCACTTCAACCTAACCTAACCTAGCTCCGCAATATCATTATTGATCCTCGTTGTCATGCAACGCGTTTTAACTCTCTCCAACTCATTCCTAACATTCTGGATTCATCCTCTACTGTTCTGCGCTACGTTTGCCTGGGCCGACCAACTCTTTTGCCAGATTGGGTGAGTGGTTTCCACTGTATGGCATGTTTGGTAACGAATTTTCTTCGAGCCGTAATGTGTGACCAATGGATTCTGACTTTCTCCGTCGAATTGTGATCTCAATAGGTTGCTGACCCTTTCTGACATAAAACTTCGTTCGAGATGCGGTTAGGCCAGAAAATCCTAAGGATGATGCGTAGACATCTATTAACGAAAGATTGCAGCTTTCTCTGCAGAGTGTTGATAATCTTCCAGGTACTACACCCATATAGTAGTACTGACTCGACGTTGCAGCGAAATAGTCGCAGCTTAAATATTTTAACATTATTCTTCCAGATTTTGCAAAGCCATGGTGTAGTGGTAACACTATGGCTTGCACCCTGCAGGTTCACGGTTCGAATCCTGATGTCAAGAATTATCTATTTATTTCGGATGAAATAAATAAAAAGTTGATCAATTGCGAAAGCTTATGTCAACTCTACTGCGAAGGCATAACACTGGCAGTAGGGTGGTCATAAATACTGTGAATCATAAGAAACGAAAATAACAGCAAAACAAAAATACTCCCCAGTTATCTGGACGCCACCCTTGGAGTTCACTGAAACTTAATACCAGCTGAGTTTCAAACCAACTACACCAATCTGTCTTTCTATCTGTCTCTTCCCTTTTCCACTAAACGCCCGTGTCCTAAAATTGGTATAAGGGTATGCATATCCCCTTTCACACATGCGAAATATGAAAAAAAAAAAAAAAAAAGCATTCGGGACACATCTTTGGCCTTCCCGATTCTGCTGCCTACATCGAGCTCGGCGCCATCGCCGGTCGAGACAATACTTCCCAAGTAAAGGTTGTCAACTTTTTCGACCTGCTGCCCAGCAATGTTTAAATGAACGGCGGTGTTTGGGGCTTTTGTCTTTGTCTTATTAATCCGCAGGCTCACCTTTTTTGCTTCTACTTTCAGACTGTGCACCATTTAGTGCAAATTCATTATTTTGTGTGAATGCAATTGTCGTCAGCGTAGTCCAGATGTTTAAGGTAAGACGTCATTGTCCATCGTATGCAGAACTTATTTACCGTCAGGGCTGAAGTAACAAAGGTGAGAGTATGCAGCCTTGACGCACACCACTTTGGACTTCAAAATCAACCTTACCATTATGTAAAACGTGACACTTAGCGCCCTCATATGTAGCCTTAATAATAAATGAAAGTTCCTTAGGAATACCTCTGCTGCGTCAGGCATATCAGATGAAATCACTATTAACGCTTTCGAAAGTGTTCCCGAAGTCGATAAGTAATAACTGGAGCGGAGACCTATACTCGATGCATTGCTCTATGGGATCCGCAAGGTGTTTATGTGGTCGATGCAGGCGGATCCCGAGCGGAAGACCGCTTGTTTGACATCGAGAATGGAATCAAGGTGTTCTTTGGTTCAATCCAGTATTATTTTTGCTATCGCCGGCAAGACGCAAATACCTTTTCAGTTTCCGCACCCAGTGAGGTTTCCTTCCTATGGAATTTCGATGATCATTCCCTCTTTCCACTCTTTTGAAAAGCTTTCGCTTTCCCATGTACTCCTTGTGAGAGGGTGAAGGAGTTCTGCCGATCTACTTAGCGCTGGCTGGAAAAGCTCAGCTTAATGCAATCAAGCCCCACCGCCTTATTTTTCTTGAGAGCTTTGATTGCTGCTATGATCTTGGTGTTGTTGGGAAGGCCGAAGCGAACTCGAGTATTTGTTGCTTAAGATAGCTCAATTGTGTATGAAGCAGTAACACTATCGCCTAGGCTGTTTAAAACTGTGGCGAAGTGTTCCTTCTACTCATTCGATGTCAACAAGGAACCGTCTAGACTTTTCACAGGATTTAGTTTGAAACTCTGACCACCTATCAGTTCCTTTGTGATTCTATAAACGGTCCTAGTTTCTCATCTGTTTGCTGCTTTCCCAGCTTGTGGAGCAAGGGCGTTGATGCCCTACGCTACGCTCTTCATACGGCACCCGGACTCGAGCTGAACTTTCTCTATTGCTGAGACAGATGCTGTTTGAGCTTTAAGTGAAATAAGGTCTTCGATCCGTTTCCAGGTCTCTGCATATAGCCATGTGCTGTAGTGCGTCTTCCTTATACCAACAAACCATTCTGCTCCGTCTACAAAAATCTTTTTCACAGTGTACATCATCATCAATACTCGTCTGAGCTGAACTGCTGATCGTCTCCCGTAATGACGACCAGGAAATGACTCATGCAGTAATTGAATTGTTTCTCGGGCTGTATGGCATGTGGCACCGTCTTGTTGAAACCAGATGTCGTCCACATCCATATCTTGTAATTTACTCGTAGGCAAAAAAAACTGGATTATCATTTCTCGATAGCGAGCACCATTAATTGTTATTTCCTGACCAGCTGCATTTCCAAAGAAGAATGGTCCGATGATGCCTCTAGCCGAAAATCCGCACCAAACAGTGACACGTTGTTTCTGAACTCGTGGATTTTCTGAACCCCAAATTAGACAATTTTGACGATTAACAAAGCCATCAAGATGAGAATGAGTCTCATCGCTGAAGATGATTTTGTTTGAAAAATCAGCATCCACTTGTTGTTGTTCCATAATCAATTCAACGAACTCTCTTCGCTGTGCGTGGTCAGTAGGCTTCAGTTCTTGAGTCAATTGCACTTTGTATGCATGAAGATGCGAATCTTTCGTGAGAATACGCTGTAGAGGCTCGAAATGTCCAATTCTTGACCACGGTGCCGAATTGATGTTTCTGGACTCTCAACAACACTCTCATGAGCTGCTTCGATGTTTTGTGTTGAACGACTTATTGAAGGATGGCCAGAGTGTCTAAGATCACCAATTGCTCCAGTCTGCTTGAATTTTTGAATTAATCTCTTCACAGTTGATGAAGTTAAGTTATTCCGACCATATTTTGTATGAAAATTGCGAACTGTAGCTGCCAAACCTTTTCTTTCGTGTAGCAATCCCTGAACTGTCAGCCGTCACGCTGTCTTTTTTTTTTAGTTAGCAACACGCCTTACAAATGGCGTAAAATTAAAATCTTGCGTGAATTTTGGGGCACCCTTTATTTACAGTCAAACTAGCAATTAAAGCTTCTTCTAATGATAAACTGTTAATATAACCAATATTTAGTGCCACGTCTCTAGTGTTTTCGTCTTCTGTTTCGCTTACTAGTTATTTGATTTACTTCGATTGCCTATTTCTATGCTGTTTGCTATCTACTGCTGCGCTAAATTTGCAATGCCGCGCAATATGTCTTCATCGTTTGCATCGATAACACTGATAACCTTTGGATCCTTTTGGAAAACGCGATTTAGAAGACTCGCACTTATGCGTACCCGTTTGATTGCTCCATATGTTGTGTACTGGCGAAGTGTATCGTCGTGCTGATCTACTTACTGATCGCATATGATTGGTTTTAACGGGATTCAATTCGCTCTCTGTCATCTCCATAGTTTAAGCAAGTTCTTGATCTTTTTCGAAAGTCAGATCTGTCTCGTTGAGTAACCTTTCTTGTATTTTATCACTTTTCAGGACGCATACAAATTGTATTGTATCTCAACGAATCTGCAAGAAACTCTCCAAAATTGCACGTTTTTGTTAGAAATATTAACTCCACAAGGTAATCTGTCATTGTTTCATGATGCTTCAGCTCTCGCTTATTAAATTTGAAACGCTGGGCGATGACATTCGTTTTTTTTTTTTTTTTCCTAAAATACGTTGAAAGTTTTTGAACAATAACAGAGACATAACAATTTTGCATTTCAATACAAACGCACTTTTAAACTTTTTTTTGTGATCTGTCAATGTCAAAACGTCTGTCAAAGTTTACATTTTTATCAAGATGAAGTTCACGAACGAGCAACGTTTGGAAATTATCTGCAGCGATGAAGCTCATTTTTGGCTTTATGGCATTGTCAATAAGCAAAATCGCACTTATGCAAAATAAATATACGTTATTTGGGTTACGTTAAGTCGTTGGTTTATGCCAACAAGCCAACAACCTTAGAGGAGCTCAGGAACAATATCGAACGCGAAATTGCCAACCTTCCGGCCGATATGTGTGGAAGAGTGGTGGAAAATTGGCTCCAAAGAATCGATCGCTGAAAACGTTCTCGCGGTGGTCATATGAACGAGATGTAATTCCGTACTTAAATTTAACATGTTTACTACACCTAGAATAAATTTCAGCCCGATATCTCAATTATTCTGTGTTTTCTTTAAATACAAACTTGTTATGTCCTTATTGAAAAACCATTTATTTCAGTGTAGCAGGATCCTTCGGGCGCCACAAGGGAGTTAAGAATATTATATAAATCCCCGTCAGCCATACTTGTAAAAAAAAGAACACCTTCATCGTTTGTTATTCTATTTAATTTTAGGAGCTGCGTCATGCGTTGGTTATAAAGCTTGAAGTCGCTCTATATTTCCCATCAATGTAACTGTGGGCTGTACTGCAATATTTGGCTTGGTTGGCTTTGTTTTCGCTGAATCATTTCCAGCGCACTTATAACTTTATATTAATTTTAGTTTTAGATAACTACACTTTAATCCTCGTCGCCATGTGCTATAAAGTGAAGCAAACTGCCAGAGAGATCAAGACAGGGCCACTGTTCATTTACAACTCTCATACTTAAACTAACTTAACCTACTACTCTAATTACTTTTGCATAAACAAGTGTTCTCTTACTCGAAAGCTTAGTCAATTCTACTGCGAAGGCATAACACTGGCAGTAGGGTGGTCATATGGCTTAAATGCAACTTCATCGTGATGATGACATCAGGTAGAGGGAAAATAATACTGTGAATCATGAGCAACGACAAAAATCAAAACAAACAGGCTTCCCAGTTATCTGAACGCCACCCTTGGAGTTTACTGAAAACTTAATACCACCTAAGTTTCAAACCCACTACACCAATCTTTGCTTCTTTCTCTCTCTCAATTTCTACAAACGCCCGTGCCCTGAAATAATTTAATGGTATTCATATCCCAATTGGCGCGGGCAAATTATAAAAAAAAAGAAAAAAAAAAAAAAAAAAAAAATAACAAGACAATTTCCATCGTCTTTGATTTCGGCTTACGTATACCAATTCAAACGCAATTTACCACAGGTACGGATCACAAGGCCCGATCCGTATCTATAAACTTCTAATTCCGAGTTGGGACAAATACAACTCGGATACTATACTCGTAGTATTTCAATAAAATTATTTATAACAATTTTTTAGCAAAATCTTCCAGAAATGATCTTGATCGGGTAGTCATGATGACGATGACCAGTGCTACCACAAGTAAATTTATTTTGTAGCAGTACTTACGAGGGTGGGTCAATAAGTCCCTGAAAAATGAAATAAAGAACACTCTTTTCGGTATAAAAACCTTTTATTTTTCAACATAGTCTTCTTTTAGCTCTATACACTTCATCCAACGTTTCTCCCATTTGGTTTTGCCCTCCAAATAATACGATTTCTCGAGCCCCTCAAAATAAGTGTTTGTTTCAGCGATGACCACTTCATTCGACCGAAATCTCTTACCTCCGAGCCATTTCTTCATGTTTGGAAACAAGAAATATTCGCAGGGGGCTAAATCTGGGGAATATGCTGGATGAGGGAGGAGTTCGTAGCCTAACTCATGCAATTTTGCCATTGCGACTGCGGACTTGTGCGCCGGTGCGTTGTCCTGGTGAAAAAGAACTTTTTCTACGCCAAATGCGGCCGTTTCTGCTTCAAATCGGCTTGGAATCGATCCAGCAGCTCTGCGTAATATGCGCCGGTGATCGTTTTACCCTTTTCAAGGTTATCGATGTGAATTAACACCGTGCGCATCCCAAAAAACTATCGCCATGACCTTGTTTGCTGACAAACCCGCCTTGGCCTTCTTCGGCTTCGATTCACCAGGAGAAATCCATTGTTTTGACTGTTCCTTGGTTTCTGGTGTGTTGCGGTGAATCCAGGTTTCATCAACGGTTACGAAACGGCTCAAAAACTCAGCCGAATTTTTCTGGAACATCGCCAAGCACACCTTTGAAGTTGTCAAACGAATGCGTTTGTTGTCGATTATGAGCAAACGCGGCACCCATCTTGCGGAAAGCTTTTCCATGTCCAAATATTTATGTAAAATCGAAATCACTCAGCCATGTGATAAGCCTGTGGCCTCTTCAAGCTCGCGCACTTTCACTCGCCGATCGTCCATTATCAAACCATGGATTTTGTCGACCATTTCTGGTGTGGTGACCTCAATTGGGCGACCAGAACGTTCGGCGTCACTTGTGCTTGAACGACTCAACCGAAATTGAGTAAACCAGTGGTAAATGGTTCCAATCGATGGTGAAGAGTCCCCATAATATTTGCCAAGCTTTTGTTTGGTTTGCGTGATAGTTTTTTCTCGCAAAAAATAGTGTTTAATGAGCACTCGAAATTCACTTTTTTTCCATTTTAACGAAAATGCTAGTAGGCGTCTATATAAAATGGCTGCCACAAGAAAACTATCTGACAGATCTGTCTGAAAATTTGGGTGCGTTCTTTTGAAAGATGATTCTTGACAAATAAAAAAAAATTAAGGTGACAACACAATTTGTGCCAATTTTCATGACTTATTGACCCACTCTCGTAGTATAGCAAGTAGCCAAGATGCGTAACCAAAACAGATTTGTTGTACTTTACGCAAAAAAGTATGAAAAATTAGAATGTTTTGTGTATCTTAGCACTGAACAATAATATACAGGCATCCTCATCTTCTAATTCAAAAAACGCATGAAAATATTGGGGATAGGAGAAATTTAATTTTTTTCTCCAAAAGTGTAGCAAATTGGCTACAATTGTTGATGATGATGTTACTACATAGTAGTACCTACCTATAGTGTACTCCAGATTAGTACAATGGAAATTATTTATTTTTTCAGGAAACCAAACCGGTCCCCAGGGTTGTAATTTATTGCGATCGCGATCAGATTACGATCAATAGATCGAAAGTATTGATCATTGCGATCAAAGTAAAATTTTTATCAATTGAAAACTCATATTGCAAACACGATCAACATAGATACAGGGTGTTTTATGGGTTGAGTACGCATACAGGGTGTGTTTGTTTAAGTTCAAAGCGTTCTTTTTGGAAACGGTAGGGGATGAGAGAAAATACCTTAAGCAAAGTTGTAGAGGCAAAAGGGAAAATTTGTTTGGTAACTTTGAGTGTCCTTTTTTTAAGGATGGTATAAACTAGTTTTTAAATATATGGTTGAAGGCATGTAGACAAATAATCATATTCTACATGAGGCCATTTTTCGTTCACCCTTTGGCAAATTCCAATACATATATCCTTAATAATGTTTGAGAGTTTTTTTTTTAAAGAAAAGTTCACCTTATTTTTCTCAGAAACAGTTGAAGATAAGAGAAAAACACTTACTTATGACCATAATTGTAGAGAGTGTAAAGCCAAGTATAATGGTGACCTTGAACATATCTGAATGTCCTTTATTTTAAGGATGTATAGCAAACTTACAATTGTTTCGAAGAAAAGGGGTACTTTTTAAACTCCCCTTTTTCTATTACAAAACATAAAAACCGATTTATAATGGGTGGTGATTTCAACGCGAAGCATACGCACTGGGAATCGCGATTGTTAACAACATTTGATTTGAGGGTGGCCGTGGTGTAGTGGTAACATCATCGCTTGTCACGCTGTTGATTCACGGTTCGAATCCTGATGTCAAGAATCATCTATTTATTTCACATGAAATAAATAAAAAAGTCGATCACTTGCGAAAGCTAAGACAACTCTACTGTGAAGGCATAACACTGGCAGTAGGGTGGTCATATGGCCAAAATGCAACTTGATCGTGATGATGACATCAGGAGGACGGAAAAAAAATACTGTGAATCATAAGCAACGACAATAATAGCGAAATCAAACAAAATACTCCCCAGTTATCTGGACAGCCACCCTTGGAGTTTACAGAAACTTAATACCAGCTGAGTTTCTAATCACACCACTCTGTCTTTTTCTCTGTCTCTTCCTTTCCAGAAAAACGCACGTGTTCTAAAAATTAGTATAAGGGTATTCATATCCCATTTTAATACGTGTAAATTATAAAAAAAAAATCAAAGGGTTATGAATTGCTCAAAGCAGCTCAAAAAACAGGTTGTGAGTTTGTGACCACTGGTAAACCAGCATACACCTGACCTCATTGATTTCTTCGTAACAAGACAAATATCTAGGAGCCTACTACAAATAGAGGAAGGAACAGATTTGAGCTCCGTCCACTCTCCAATCTATATGACTTTAAGTGAAAATGTAAATATGGAAATCGACAACATCTATCTCACTCATAAAAATACAAATCAACAAAGTACCTTAAACTTAATTCATGGGCTAAAAACAATTTGCAAAAGGCAGACTTATTTGCTGAGCACATGGCAAAAGTATTTCAGCCCAATGAAAGCCCAAATGAGGAACCATGGTATATAAGGAACATAGACCTTCAGCGCGATCTTAAACTAAAGATTGTAGAAGAAACCATCGCAGCTTACGCAGGGGTTCATGACCAAAGGCCGAGGAGACACATAAACCCAGAGGCAGTGAAGCTCACAGATACGAACGGACTTACTAGAAGACTGAAGCGCATCAAACCACATGACCTTCTTCTTTTCCTTACGGCGAAGTTATGATCCGGATTAGAATGATCACAACCCTCCCACTTTACTGCACCCCTACTGGTCCGCCTGTGGGGTTGGTTTGACTTCAAGAAGTACCGGCAGACTTCCCGATCTCGGATCACTTCGTCACTGAGGTCAATCAAATGCTGATGGTTTTGCATTTGTGTGATTCAGTTTTTTGCGCGATTGTGTAGGGACGTTGATTGATATTGTCTTTTTGACGGGGTTCGAAGGATCTCTCCTGTGAACATGACAATACCAACTGAGCCGGTAGTGCTCTATCTTGCTTGTGATGAGTTCTTTTACATGAAGGCTTCCTTGAATCTTCGAACTTTTTATTTTATCAAGCTTTGTTACTCCTGCTGTCATGCGCAGCATCTTCATCTCAGCTGCCTTTAATTTGCCCTCATACTTTTTTTACATTGTCCGGCAAACCCTACAGGTGGACCAGTGGGAATGCAGTAAAGTGGGAGGGTTGTGATCCCTCTACTCCGGATCATAACTTCGCCGTCAGGAAAAAAAGGAAGACTTTTTGTACATTGCCAGCATTGTGAATCGTATGTGAGTGCCGGACGCACAACTGCGGTGCGTGTTTCAGCTTACGGAGCATTTTTCGATCACAGAAGATAGCGGAGTTTCCCGGCCACTTCATCCATCCTACGCTTACGCGATGATTGATGTCATCATCACTAGTTGCTTCGCTATTGATCATAATCCCAGATATTTGAACTTTTCGCACTTGGGAAGCACTTTTCCATTCAAGTAAATGTCTGGAATAGGCCGGTATGGAACAGAGACCCATTTCCATCCAAAACATCCACCCATATATCAAGTGCTCATTGCAGGGATGTTTGATCTTCACTTATGCACTTTGGGGTCCGTCACTTTTCCTTCAAGCAGATAATCAAGGACTGCAATAAATAGCAAAGAACTGAGGACGGTTCCTTGGTGTACGCCGACTTTGATTGAGAACTCTTCGGTGACTCCTGCGGGACATCTTAGTCTTGTCCTTGCTCCCTAATACATGTCCATGATCATGCACAAGTAAGTTTCTGGAACTCCTCGTTGTCTTGGCGCCACCCAGAAGAGATCTCTTGGTTGTGTATCAAAGGCTTTTTCAAAATGAACCAACACCATATGCAAGTCCTTTAAGGAATCACGATGTTTTTTCATTATGATTGCATCTGTTGTTGGTTTACCCGAGACAAACCCTCACTGGTCATCAGATAGCCGTATTATTTTCCGCAGTCGGCCATCTACTCGTAATAGCCGCTCAACGATCTTCATGGTGTGTGGCATCAGCTTTACAGAACGGTAGTTATCACAGTTTCGCGTATCGCCCTTTCCTTTGTGCAAAGGAAGAAGATAACTTTCCCTCCACTGATTAGACATTGGATCACCCCTCATAAGTTTGGAGATACGAATCATGAGACATCTGAACCCGATGTGTCAAATCGTCTTCTAGAACTCAGAGGGTATCTCGTCTGGCCCAACCGATTTTCTTTTTTTGGAGTATTTGACTGCGTTCCTCACTTCTTCGACAGTAATGTCGGATATTTCGTCATGGTTAGGAGCGGCTGTTGAAAAGTGTACCCGGAAAAACTGTTCGGTCAGAAGTCTTTCACAATACTGTAGCCATCTGCGGAGAATTTTGTCGTCTTCCACAAGAAGCTGACATTGAGCATTGTTAGAGAACTTTGGGGAACGAATCTCCTGAGCATTTCTTCTTCTTTGGGCGACTTTTGAAGATAGTTGTTCACTTGTTCAAGTTGTTTTGTCAAAGCTCCTGGATGGCCTGGTTCCTATCGGACGCTGAAGAAGATATTTCCTCCAACTCCCAATAGAGGCCTTCCATACTTTTTGCTTGAAATTGGGCGCACTTCTTCTTCGCGAGACCTTTGCAACATCTATATATCACTTCAAGGCGAGCTTTTTCACCTCTATTAGTAGAAGAGCACTTTGACCAAGCCTTGGAAGTCGTTTTCTTTTCCAGTATCACTATTTTAGCTTCATCTGTCCACCACCATGCGTGTTGGTAGGGGCCTTTCGACGATCCAAGCAGTGATTTGGCTCCCTCCAAGCAAGATCGCTGTAGGGAATCCCATATATCTTGTACTCTGCACTCCTCATCACCGACCTCATCGATGATGGTAAAAAGGTAATTTGTCATGCTGGTAATAAAAGCTTTGCCTTTTCCTTTGCCCAGCTTGTACCGATTGAGTTTATCAGCGATCGCCTCTCCCAGGATCACTTTGCAATCTTTAACTGAGGCTTCATGAAACTGGCTACCAAATGGTATTCAATCTGGGTTTCATTTCCACCACTGCTGTAAGTGATCAAGTGCCGGCTTTGTTTGACGAACATGGTATTTAGCACGATAAGACCGTATGACTTGCACATGCTTAGGATGTCTTCACCTGGAGAATTCCTGGTGCCGTACCCCAGTCCTCCATGGCAGTCTCCATAGTCTTCGTTTGTCTTCTCGACATGTCCGTTCAAATCTACGCCAACAAACAAAAGCTCTTCCTGTGGGATGTTTTTCTCTCTGTTCGCATCCGACTTGGGGAGCATATGCGTTTACAATATTCCACACCTCACCCTATATCACCAACTTGAGAGACATCAAACGGTCACTGGACTTTGAAATGGTCAAGATGTTGCCAGCTTGTAAACTTTTGTCTTAACGTCCAAGAAACGCGCCCGATTCTTGGTGTTTCGCCATTACATTTCTTGTACACACAAGATATCCACTCGCCTTCTAATCTTCATTTCTTCAAACTCTTAGCTGCGACCACTCATACTTCCAAGGTTACGCCTAAACCATTGCATTATTTTGCTATTCCCCGGAAACTGAATACCTCTAACCCGAGCATTTCTGTTCGTCCCAGGATCACAACCATGCGTAACATTTGTAGTACCTGGCGGGGTAGTGCTTTTCTTTTTAGAGTACTTTTCCATAATGCTGGGGTTCAAGTGCATGCTTCTGATTTTTGATTTATGTTTGATCTTAATTTAACAACACCGGTGATCTCCGGTCGTGTCAACCCATGTACACATGTACACTTGCGGGACAGTTTTAAGATGGTACTTGAGTAAAAAATGCTGCCTAGATCTGATTTTCCCCTTAGTCGTCCTCTACGACAAGCGCTATGTATTTCTGGGGGGCGCTACAGTGATATTCTCAACCCGTCCCTGCACGGGGAGTGAAACTAAATGACCTAATTGCTGATAATTAGAACGACGATTAAATGTCTTGTAATTTTGTATCTGATGTGATATTATGCTTTAAAATGTGTCAAATATGAACTGCTCGTTAGTACAAACATGTTGTAGTGTTATAAAATGTAAACATTTTTTATAGCTTTAATTAAAAAAAAATCTTTTGCTTTCACAACATTTTTCAAAAACAACCATTTACGAGATATATATGGAATGAAGAAAAACACCCACCGTATTTCCTAATGCAATAGATGTTAAGAATGGCGGCCAATTTGAGAATATAAAATAATTCTCGCAAAATAACAGCCCAGAAGTTGCAAAAGGTTTATACAAGTTATCCCTGAAATTGTACATTCATCTAAATTGCAACAATTTTAAACTTATGTATATTTTAGTGGGCAAAATCGCATCATCACCTCCCTGTGGTGCCCGCTGGATAGCTATCTTTTGATAGTGAACTAACGATGAGCACACTCAGATCTGCGCAAGCACATCTGGGTGAACTTCAGCGCACATATATTCAACCGGACGAGGCATCTCTTGTTGACCTGATCGGCTGAAATATGCGTCTCAGGAGTTTAGCAAGAGGTCCTTTATAAGGAGGACGTGCGGCGGATGAATTCTCCCGATGGAATTAACGGTGACGTCTACAGGCCAGCGAACACCTTACTTGAGCTACTTCGACGTATTTCGAGCTGAGGTCTGTAAGGATTTTCAATACTGGGTCAGGGTATTGGAAAAGAGATGGTGGCGGAGGAGCCCTTAATGGGTCAACGGCAGCGCTCATATCCCCGAAGTGGGTTACTAACACCGGTGTAACCGGCCCCTCGTCCTAGGGGTTAACTTTCCTACCACGTAAAAAAAAAAATATGGTTACGAAGCAACCAACAGCCTCGGATACGGATGATTTTACTGTTGACGACCCTTGCAAACGTAAAAAGGACAACGATCTTCGTGTCTGCACGTGGAATGTTCGGACCCTCTTCAAACCACGTGCAGCCGAACAACTTGCGGAGGCACTAGGCTGCTGTAAAGCTGACATTACCGCAATCCAAGAAGTGCGATGGGATGGGCCGGGCAAAAGAAGAATGAAAAACTGTGATATCTACTACGGCGATTGCTACAGACAGCAAGGACAGCGTCTATTTGGATGCGGATTTGTTATTAGAGGCAGACTTAGGCAAGAACTCTTGAGTTTTCGGCATGTGAACGAGCGCCTTATGACTATCCGCATCAAGGGTAAATTCGCCAACATTAGCCTAATATGCGCTCACGCCCCTCACGAAAAAATGGACGACGCGACGAAGGATGACTTCTACCAGCTCTTGGACAACACGTAAAATTAAAATTGTTCTGGGTGATTTTAACGTAAAACTAGGAAGAGAGGACGTCTTTAGTAGCGTGGTCGGAAAGCACAGCCTGCATGACACCACATCCGACAATGGATTCAGGATAGTCGACTTTGCGGCGGGACGAAACGTTGTCGTAGCTAGTACGCGGTTCCCGCGTCTTGATATTCAGAAGGGGACATGGCTCTCTTTTGATCGAAAAACCGTGAACCAAATCGATCACATTGCGATCGACGCAAGGCACTCTTCCAGTATTCTGGATGTCCGGACTTTCCGAGGAGCTAACGTGGACTGGGATCACTACCTAGTTGTAGCCAAGATACGGATGCCGATATCCAGAATGGAGCGAAATCAACGAAATAGTGTGAGGAAGTTTGACGTCGAACGGCTACAATCGTAAGAGACCGCCAGAGCCTTTGCCGATCGAGTTTCCCTCAATCTTAATCTGAGTTCTATGCCGCCTGCAGCAAACGCATGTACTGCATGCAGCAAAACAAGAGGCGTATAAAGCGGCGCTGCATAGAAGGACCAGAGCTGCTCACGAGCTCTACGAGCAGAGGAGAAAAGAGGAACATCGACTTCTCAGAGAGTAGAAAAAGGAGCATGAGAAGCGCTCGATCGAGGAGATTGAAAGACTTATCGCAGGAATGATGTTCGAAAATTCTACCAGAAGGTAAAAAAAACATGCCAGGGTTTCAAAGCCAGAACAGAAGCCTGCAGGGACGAAAATGGTAACATAATAGTAGAACCGCAGTTGGTGCTGAGAATGTGGAAGGAACACTTGTGCAGACTGCTAAACGATGATGATGTCCAATATTCCACTGTCAGGCAGAATGAACCATTCAACAGTGACGATGATAGCCAAAATTCCCGTCAACCCGATCAGAATGAAGTGAAGATAGCGATATCTAAACTTAAATCCAGCAAAGCTGCTGGAGCCGACGGCCTTGCTGCCGAACTTTTTAAGGCACGAGGTGATGAGCTTGTAAGGAGTATGCACCAGCTCATCTGTAAAATCTGGTCGGAAGAATGCATGCCCAACGAATGGAACCTCAGCATCGTTTGCCCGATCCTCAAGAAAGGAGACCCTCTGAACTGCGCCAACTACAGAAGTATAAGTCTTCTCAACATCGCATATAAGATCTTATCTGCCATAGAACGTCTTAAACCGATCGTCAACAAGCTGTTAGGTCCTTATCAGTGCGGTTTCAGGCCCGGTAAGTTCACCATTGACTAAATATTCACACTACGGCAGATCTTGCAAAAAACCCATGAATATGAAATCGATACGCACCTCCTTTTCATCGATTTCAAAGTTGCCTATGATAGCGTGTATAGAGACGAGTTATATAGAGCCATGTCGAGTCTTGGCATCCCTGACAAACTTGTCCGTTTATGCAGGATGAAGATGAAGAACTATCGTTGCTCCATCAAAGTCGGAAAGAACATCTCTTTCACATTATACTTGAAAGAATTGTACGAAACTCACAAGTCAACACCGGAGGTACAATCTTTTAGAAGTCTGTACAACTACTCGCTTACGCCGACGACATTGACATAGTCGGAAGAACTCAGCGGGTCATCAGTGGGGCATTTGCGAGTATTGAGACCGAGGCAGCAAAGATGGGTTTAGCGGTCAATGAAGGCAAAACAAGATATATGCTGTCTACAAAAAAGGACACCCAACATCGGCGTCTTGGACAGAACGCCACAATAGACAGATATAATTTTGAGGTGGTAAATGAATTTGTCTACCTAGGCTCTATGGTGAGCTCCGCAAATGACACCAGTGGGGAATCAAACGAAGAATTACTCTTGCCAATCGTTGTTTCTATGGGCTAAGAAGACAACTGAGTAACAAAGAGTATAAGACGCTAATCATCCCAGTCCTGCTGTATGGCGCAGAGGCATGGACTTTGTCAAAATCGGATGAGGATGCCCTTGGTTATTTTGAGAGAAAAGTTCTTTGAGTGATCTTTGGTCCCGTCTGCATAGACGGCGAGTGGAAGAGAAGATATAACGCCGAGCTATACGGCGGTTACAATGACATCGACTTAGCCAGAAGAGTTCATATACAACGACTAAGATGGCTGGGTCATGTAGAGCGGAAGGAGCCCAACGTTCCAGCCCGGAAAGTCTTCGAATCCACCCCTGATGGACGGCGAAGTAGAGGACGACCTCGCGGAAGGTGGCGCAAATAAGTGGAGAGGGACCTCAACCAACTTCGTATGCGCAACTGGAGGCAGCTGGCTCATAACTGGGCTGGCTGGAGAGGTTTGTTGGTTGAGGCCCAGGTCCACCCCGGACAGTAGCGCCACCTAAGTAAGTAAGTAAGTATATTTTAGTATGAAATGGGGTTGGAGAAATCCTTTCTTCGATATCCTAAAAAAAGGTTGGGTTTTCATAAAAACTTATGGACACCAAAGATGACCGTCTTTTAATGTTTTACATAACGGCAGTTTGATCTATATCCTTAAAATAAAGGACATTAAAGTCACCAATATACTTGGCTTTTTTTCTCCCAACAATTAGGCGAATTTAAAAAAAAAAAAAACTTTCCTTTTTGAATATTTCCGTAACGGTTGAGTTTACGGAAAAATATTTCTAGTACAAAGTATCTACTTGTTGTATGTTCCTTCGAATAGCTCCCTCAAAAGTACTCATTCCCACTTAAAAAAAGGTAAGTTTGGTCAGTATCCTTAACATTCAATGACATTTTAGGTCACCAAACAACGTCCCCTCCATTTTTAACAACTTTTCTCTTAAGTATTTTGCTCATTTTTCTAACCGTTTACGAAATATTGAGGTGTTTCAATTCAAAACATTTACTCTCTATACATACGAGTACTTGTACATACCGACAGAAAGATCGAATATACACGTTTTACATGACCACGGCAAAGCTACAGGGGTCTTTGTCGTGATCGTGTAAACCACAACACTCTTTTCGGAAATGTGCAAAACGATCTTTTAATATTTCGATAGAGACTGAAAACGTCAAATTCCAGCGATCAAATTTTGATCGTTATTACAACCCTGCCGCACAGTGGGTAAAATGGCCATTCTAGGGGGAAATAACTGTTAAAATTTTTAATCACAAAGTCAAAATGTTTGTTTACAATTTTAAGCTTAGAAAAACATAATATCAAGTACAATTGGAATTAACGGAATTGGTTAACACAAAGCGGTTGTTCTCCTCTTACAGAATCGGAACCATCAGGACTTGGACGTCCTGCGAAAGACTTTGTAGAATTGAGCGATCGTGCGAAATGTTTAAAAGTGTCCACCCTTGTAAAAACCGAAAGTTGCGGGAAGGTGACGTTTGCTGCCCGATTGAGTCTCCAAAAGGTCAGTAAACGGGATGTTGCCAAACTAATTAACTTGTTGGAAGTTTCCCCAATTAGGGCTACGAAGTTAAAAAAGGCATTATCTGCTCCATCTAAAGCTATTACTAAATACACGCCTGAGGAAGCACTGGCTTTATATGTTCATTTGAATGCAAACGGGTGCTAAATATCGTAATGCAAATATTTATCCACCATGCAATGTTTTGCAAGTGGCGAAGACAAAATGTTACCCGAACGAAGTCTTTATAAGTGTAACCGATATTTCGGCAGAAGTCACCCTGTAAGGTGTCGATTGTCGATTGCACTGCGCAGCGACTTTTGAAGTCTCAGAAAGAGGTCCTTCAAACAACTATTTCAAGTCAAAATATATCGATCATATATAAGTGGGGCTGCGATGGAAGTGCAAACCATTCAACATATAAGCAAGCCTTTAGAGAAGAAGATACCAGCTCAGTGAAAACAGATGCTTTTTTATATGCTGTGTATTGTTTCACTCCAGGCCAATATGAACGGTAACATTTTATGGCAAAATTCACGGCCATAATCAACTAGGTTTTGCCGGCCGATCACAGTAAACGTAGAAAACGTAGCTTTTAGGGAGTATACAATGGAGACCGCAAAGTTGTACATAGAATTGTATCCATGGTACTACATGCCTTCTAGCGTCCACAAAATACTAATTCATGGTGCAGACAATATAAAATCTGCTCTGCTTCCAATTGGAATGCTCGCAGAAGAAGTTCTAAAATCGAGAAATAAAGATTTCAGAAACTTCAGAGAATTCCACACAAGAAAAATGTCTCGAGAGAAAACTATGCGGGATCTCCTGAATGCACTATTTGCTTCTCCCGATCCCATTATTTCTTCAATTTCAAGAGCTGTTTCTCTTAAAACAAATAATAAACATCCTCTTAGCGAAGATGTTCTTCATTTATTGTCAAATCCGGCAATAATACCTGCAAGGCAAAGCTCTAATGAAGAAGAGGAAGAAGAAGTTGATGATGAAGAAGAGGAAGCAGAAGATTATGATGAAGAAGATGATGGAGATGATGAATTTTTGAAAATAATTTTTGTACTATTGAAAAGTATTTGAATATTTTTAATAATGATATAGAGTTGAAAATTTTGTCAGTTTTTTTTATAAAATATTAAACTAAGTATTAGATATTTTCAGAATCAATCGTTTAAGACCAAATATTGTCACTCAAATGCAACATAATCAACAATGCAATCAAATCTGACTTATTTCCTCCTAGATTGGCCATTTTACCCACTGTGTGCCGGTCCCAGGGTGTTATTGTTAAAACTACCATGGTGGAGGCTTTTTCTTACATTGTTCTCTTCTACTATATGGTATTACATATTTTGTTTTTTTTTTAAATATTTTAATTCTTTTCAGAATGGCGGCTTAATATGTTGAACATGAACAAATATTACTCAGAAGACTGATCAGCTTTTTTTATATGCGAAACAAAATATTGTGAAATAAATTAATATATCAATGATTATTTGGTTATACATGAAAATAAAATCAACCACCAAATAAGATATATCGACCCAGAAAAAAATAAATACGTCCCATAAACTGATGAATATTAACTATTGTGTTTCAGTTTCCTAAATTTGTAGCACATCAAAAAGTATGAGATTGACTGCCGGAACACAATACACGGTAGCTGTGGCGTAGTAGTAGCACTAGTACGCGCTGTCAAATGGTGTGGCGCTGCACTCATAAAATTCATCCACAATGTCGTTATGTCAAATTTATTGTTACTTGAAACGCAGCTGATTGGAATTGTGTTGTTTAGTTTTGGAAAATATTTTATACTATACTTTTATACTTTTTCTTGTATTAAACATTAAATTGTATCTAAAATAAAATGGATGAAGAAGAAGATTCTGTATTTTTACTGACTGTGGTTCAGATGGGCAGCTACGCCCTTTGTACCAGGAAAGGAGTTCCAATGGTTTTTTCGAGGCTTTTATGAAAAAACAAGTTTCCTTTTTCACAATATTTAAGTTTTTTTTTTTTTTTTACAGATTCAACGAATTTTTCAACGACGCCTACTTCCTACTTGTTCTGTTTTAAGCGAGCTGTCAAACTTGTAGCGCTACAAAAGTTAAAAGTAAATCAAATCGTGTTGCGCTACGCCACAGCTACCTCATTGTGTTCGGGCAGTGAGTCGATATCTCTATTTCGTAAAATAATTTGTAGGTATCCATGCTAATATACGTATAAAGTCGACCGTCAATGTGTGAAGAAGTGCGAATTAAAAGTCAGACGAATGAAGTTGAGCAGAGTAGTGTCACTACGGCAGTAATGACACATAAAATAGAAAGTAACATGTATGAAATAAAATATTGAATATGTTTTATGCAAGTACCCAGCAGTTCTATAATCAGTGCTTGGAAGGGAAAAATACTTCTCACTTGGATTACATTATAAGCAAAGCGTAACGAATACAGCAACAGGTTACATGTAACTCATGTATTTGCTTACATATGTATAACAGACATTCATACTGTTTAGTTGATTGAAATTAAAATGACCAAGGAACAGCAATACAAATACCAACTTCATTTTATTTATTAACATAACGGTAAGACCAAATATCAAGTTTTATTAGTAGTAAACAAAAATAAAATACAAATTAATATTAACAAAATAAGATTAAATCTCTTCTAATTAATTTGACTTTAATTACAATATTTGGCATGCACTTAGCACTAACACTCCGAATACCACTTCTTCGAACGCAAAGAAAACTTATCGTACGCCTAAGCGCAACCTTTCGGCGCGATGGTGCATATGCTCAATTTTAGAATTACCAGATACATTACATACAACGCTATACCTGTAATGTACTGTGCTGATGAAGCGTCGCGACCTTTGGTAATTTTTTTTAATTTCGAAATTGCCGCATTACACATCGCCTTACCTGTAATCTTTTGTGTAAGCACTCTACTCGTATCTGAATATAATTTACCTTCTTGCTTTTCCTTTATGAGAAAGTAATGCAGCATGTAAGTAGTTTCGGCTAGATTTGATGGGCGTATAGCTTGTAATGTGGTTTAATAGGTGCATCGGTGAAAGAATCAATTACATACGTAATAGGTGCTAAATTCGCTATGGGTAATAAAAACCTCCTGTTATTTGTTTACAAGTTTTCCTTCGTGTTGTCAAAGATAACTACATTGGAATCTGTACGTGAAATGTTTGCATCTTGAACAGACCTCGTGCAGGCGATCAACTAGCTGAAATCCTCAACTTAAGCAGACATAACCGCTATCTTGGAAGTGAAATAGAATTGACCAGATACTGCAACCATACAGAATCAGTGTTCATTCAGGCAGGGGTTTGTGGTCAGCGGTAAAATTAGGCATGAACTTTCGCGATGTAAATGAACGACTGATAACGATCCGAATTAAGAACACATTTTTGCGGAAAGTTAAACAGCTACTTATCAAAATGCGACGCGATGATAATGCGGATGATGACCCAATTTCTCAACTACTCGCCAGTAACCAAATCAAAGCAGCGAAGTATAAAGCAGACAAAACTTTTGGCTCATACTATCCAACACCTTGAAATGTTTTGGTGTGGAGCATGCACCAAATGTGCCCGATGACTGGAACCTCAGCTCCAACTGCCCGATCCATGAAATAGGAGACCACTTCACCTGCGCTAATAAGAGGCACTTAAAAGCTTGCATTACAAGCCTCCTACATATCGCCTACAAAATCCTGAGCGGTGTAAAATGTGAGCTCCTAAATTCATTAGTCGACGATTCCATTGAATCATACTATGTAATGTGGTTTAAGGTCAGGAAAATCAACATTTGATCAAATCCTCGCATTACGCAAGATCTGGATAAGACCCGGGTGTAATACCCACAATCATTTTATCGATTTCAAACTGACGAGCTGTGTATATTATACACTGAAACAATTAACAGCACCCCCAATTCTTTTTTCTTCCAAATATGTGTTTACGAAGGTCACATAGCCAACGTTGAGTTTATTGCTGATCAGCTGTATGAATACCAGCACCTGATGGTCTTGGGAGATTTTAACATAGGTGACGTAAATTGGGAATATTCTCATGATGACAAATGTTTATTTCCCTTTAATATGAAAACTGATTGTGAGTTTACGTATTGATTCAATGTTTTCGCTCAATTTACTTCAAAAAAATAATTGTCATAATTCGTTAAACAGAATACTAGATCTTGTGTTTGCAAATAATAATCTAAATTGTATTGATCGAGAAATTGTATGTCCTTTAATAAAAAATTCTATTCATCATATTGCTCTATGTATAGATTTAAAATGTACTATTTTTTCTAAATTTGAATCAAGTGTAAGTGGTTACGAAATTAGCTACAATTATTCCAAAGCAAACTAAAGGGTGGTTAAGTTTTAAGGGCCGATGTTGATTTTGAATAAAACACAAATTATTTAGGAAATTACTGTCATTTCTTTTTATTATGATAATATTGGTATGGTTCAATTATGTATGGAACAAAATATCGGCCAAATGGCCGCCGCGACCTCGCCGGCACACCTCCATCCGATGGTCCAAATTTTCGATGACGCTGAGGCATAATTGAGGTTCTATGCCGTTAATGTGCCGAATTATCTCATCCTTTAGCTCTTGAATTGTTGCTGGCTTATCGACGTACACCTTTTCTTTCAAATAACCCCAAAGAAAGAAGTCCAACGGTGTCAAATCACATGATCTTGGCGGCCAATTGACATCGCCACCATGTGAGATAACACGGCCATTGAATTTGTCGCGCAAAAGAGCCATTGTTTCGTTAGCTGTGTGGCAAGTGGCACCATCCTGTTGAAACCACATATCGTCCACATCCATATCTTCCAATTCGGGACATAAAAAGTTCGTTATCATCTCACGATAGCGAACACCATTCACAGTAACTGCCTGACCGGCCTCATTTTGGAAAAAATACGGCCCGATGATGCAGCCAGCCCATAAACCGCACCAAACAGGCACTCTTTGTGGGTGCATTGGTTTTTCGACAATCACTCTTGGATTATCATTCGCCCAAATGCGGCAATTCTGCTTATTGACGAATCCACTGAGGTGAAAATGTGCCTCATCACTGAAGATGATTTTCTTCGAAAATTGATCATCCACTGTTGCCATTTCTTGCCACCATTGTGACCATTGACGACGCTTGATATGGTCAAGAGGCTTTAGTTCTTGAGTCATTTGCACCTTGTAAGCGCGTAAATGCAAGTCTTTATGCATAATGTTCATCAACGACGAGCGTGAGAGGTGCAATTGTTGGGCACGATGACGAGTTGAGGTGGACGGCTCTTCAGCCACACTATCGCGAACAGCAGCAATATTTTCTGCAGTGCGAGCTGTACGAGCATGCACTGGTGTTTTCACATCTCCTACAGACCCGGTTTGCACAAATTTTTGCACGATTTTTCCGATTGAACGCACATTTGGACGATTAAATTGACCGAAAGAATCACGAAATGCACGATATGCATTTTGATTTGAACACCCATTTTCATAATAAGCCTGAATAACTTTAACGCGTTGCTCGATTGTGTATCTTTCCATGGTTCAAATTGAGTTAGTCTGAAATTGAGAAATGTCAAATGAAATGCAGAAAAAAACTTGACATTTAGGTGTGGTTCACATTCAACATCGGCCCTTAAAATTTAACCACCCTTTATAATGCACTAAATGATTATTTTAATTCTGTTGATTGGTTGATTATTCTTTCTGGTTCACAGTTTAAGGATACATACATTGAATTTTTAAGAATATTAAACCACGGATTTGCCCAATTCGTTCCTCGTATTAAAAAAAGGCGTTCTTTGAAACTACCATGGCAAAATGAAAGACTAATAAATTTAAAGAATGCTAAAAATAAATCTTTTAAATTGTTCAAAAAATATAAGTCTGAATTGTATAGAAGCCGGTTTTGCCAATTGCGTCGCGAGTATGATTTTCTCAATAGGTTTCTCTATAAACAATCTGTAATGAACACTGAATCGCAGATTTCGAGGAATCCGAAGGGGTTTTGGACTTTTTTGAATGGTAAAAGGAAGGTACATGGTATTCATCAAAATATGGAATACGAAGGTGTTTTTCTAGTAGCACTAATTCATCATGCGAGTTATTTGCGAAGTTTTTCGAATCAGTATATTTCGACTACTCTAATCTTAATTTATCCCTCGAGGATAATGTTACTAGTTCCAACACCTCCAAAGAATCCTTACATCTTTCGATGGATGATGTTTTCCAGGGCATACAATCTATGAACTCCTGTCAAAGTGCTGGCCCTGATCGTATTCCTTTTGATGTGCTAAAAAAATGCAGTTCATCTCTGTTTTTGCCATTGAATATTGTATTCAATTTGTCATTATCTTCAGGCACATTCTTAGATGAATGGAAATTGTCATTTATAACTCCCGTTTACAAAGCTGGGCCCATGCAAAAAATTGAAAATTACAGAGGAATAACTAAACTTTCAGCTATTCCTAAACTTTTCGAGTTAATAGTTACTAAAAAAATTTATTTCAATATCAAAGAACAGATATCTCTGAAACAACATGGATTTATATCTGGTAGATCCACTTTAACAAACTTGACTCTATTCACTAAATATCTATTTGATTCTGTGAAATTAGGTTACCAAGTTGATGTTATTTTGACTGATTTTGTGAAGGCATTTGACTCAGTATGCCATATCATTCTTATTAACAAAATTAAGTCTTTTGGGATTCATTCCAGTTTGCTTAAATGGATCTCTAGTTATTTATTGAATAGAAAACAGGTTGTTAAGATTGGTTCTTCTCAATCTAGAGTTATTAAGGTCTTATCTGGTGTTCCACAAGGTAGCCACTTGGGACCTTTACTGTTTAACATGTTCATCAATGATATCCCATTATTGTTTTTTTTTTTTATATAATTTGCACGTGTGAAAGGGGTTATGAATACCCTTATACTAATTTTTTAGGACACGGGCGTATTGAGGAAAGGGGAAGAGACAGAGAGAAAGACAGATTGGTGTAGTTGGTTTGAAACTCAGCTGGTATTAAGTTTCAGTGAACTCCAAGGGTGGCTGTCCAGATAACTGGGGAGCTTGTTTGTTTTGCTTTTCTCGTTGCTCATGATTCATAGTATTTTTTTCCGTCCTCCTGATGTCATCATCACGATCAAGTTGCATTTTAGCCATATGACCGCCCTACTGCCAGTGTTATGCCTTCGCAGTAGAGTTGACATAAGCTTTCGCAATTGATCGACTTTTTATTTATTGCATGCGAAATAAATAGATGATTATTGACATCAGGATTCGAACCGTGAACCAAGAGCGTGACAAGCGATGATGTTACCACTACACCACGGCCACCCCATTATTGTTTCATCGTGCTAACTGTCTGTTGTATGCCGATGACCTTAAGATATTTCTACGTGTCAATAACATTTATGATTGCCTAAGTCTTCAAAATGAATTAAATGTAATAGTCGATTGGTGTCGAATAAACTGTCTTTCATTAAATATAAATAAATGTCATTCTTTTTCTGTTCATCGTACATTGATACCAATAATTTACGACTACACAATTTCTGGGACAGCCCTGATTCGTAAAACTGACGTTAAAGATCTTGGTGTGCTCTTTGACACAAAGCTTACATTCTCGTTTCACGTCGATTATGTAGTTGCTAAAGCAAACTCTATGCTTGGCTTTCTTAAACGTTCTTGTGCTGAAGTCCGTTTATATGTCTTTAGTATGTCCTTTCCTTGAATATTGCTCTATAGACTGGTGTCCAAATTACTGTAATTCTATAATGCGATTGGAAAGGGTCCAAAAGTCTTTTACAAGATTTGTTGTAAAACAGTTGAAGTGGAATCTTGATGATATGCCCTCGTACTCTACTAGATGTGCTTTGATCGGTTTGGATACCTTGGAAAAAAGGCGAAATGTTCATTGTATATTGTTTATTCATGATGTCTTTTCTTACCGTGTAATCTGTCCTGATATACTTAGATACTTTGAATTCTATGCACCGGAAAGAATACTTCGTACCAGAAATTTTTTATTAAATCCTAGGCATGTTTATAACTATGGTCTCAATGAGCCAATAACGAAATGTATAAAATTATTTAACTCAGTGTGTACCGAAATTGATTTATGTTATGATAGGTTCAATTTTAAATTACTATTATTGTATATATTTGCTTCTACTTGAATAGCTCGGTAGATGGAATAAAGTAAACTAAACTAAACTAAATATGTGATAAAAATAGCTGAAGTAGAATTTGTACTACAAATTTCTATTTTTATGGTAATATTTTCTATAACAAAATGATTAAGCTGGAAGTATAAATTGCAGATAAGAACATCACTCATAGCTTTTAACTTTTATTTATAAAAAAAAGTCGCTATGGGAAGGCCGATATTGTTATTTCTGTGTAATGTGTAATGTAAATCTTAAATAGCTTAAATAGCTGTTTAAGAAAAATTTGTTTAGTAAACCAATACCAAGCAAAAAAAAAAAAAATTCAATGCCACGTGAGGAGTTCGAAAGATAACCATCACAGTGCTGACGCAATTATTTAATCATCACAGATCACATCACAGAAGTGGCGTGTTATATATATGTACAGTGGACTCCCCCTAAATCGAATTTTCATGGGATACCTTGATTTGTTCGAGTTAGAGGGAGATTTGGAAAAATTCTTGTTAGAGAGAGAAACATTTTTTTTTTGTTTTAAAGCGTTTATTTAATAAAAAAACAAAGGTTAACATAATTTAAAAAAGTTAACAAAAAAATAAATAGAAAATAGCTTCTTACTTGGTTTAAATTAAATAAGGACACAGTTCATCATAAAGTAATAATAATAATTTATTTCGTTTATAATTTACAATGTGTTATCGCACAATTTACATAATTCGAGATACACAGATTTGATATAAATTTATACCTTTCTACTGGAAAATAATGATAAATACTTTTAAAGAAAACGTTTGAATAAGAAAAATTACTTTGAGGAAAACAACGACCAATTTCGCTACTTCCAGTCATTTCCAAAAATTTTCGAGAGGATATTGCTAAGGCGTCTCCAACCGGTTATAGAAGGAAATAAACTTATCCCTGACCACCAGTTTGGGTTCAGAAGTAAGCATTCGACGATTGACCAGGTGCATAGAATTACTGACGTAATCGAGAAAGCACTTGAAGAGAAAAAGATTTGCTCAAGAGTATTTCTTGACGTCTCGCAAGCCTTTGATAAGGTGTGGCATGATGGCTTGAATTGTAAATTACGACAAGTTCTCCCTGTATGCCTATAAGACATTCTAGAATCATATCTCGGGAATAGACTCTTCCGTATTAGACATGGAAATGAATACTCGGAGCTAAAAGAAATTTCGGCCGGTGTACCGCAAGGAAGAGTTCTTGGGCCACTTCTCTATCTGTTATATACTCGAGATATACCGAAAGAAGATGACACTATCCTGGCTATTTTTGCCGATGACACCGCTATCCTAGCCGTAGGTAAAACAATCGAAGAAACAACTGCAAAACTGCAAAACGCACTGAATAAAGTAAATGAATGGACGAGGGACTGGCGGATCACTGGCGGACTCAACAAATCTAAATATGTTCACGTGAATTTCACTTATAAGAAAACTAATGTCTTGCCAATTTTCCTAAACTTGGCCCGAATACCTTTTGCAAATGAAGCCAAATACCTTGACGCAAAACTGAAATGGAATTCGCACGTGAAAATGAAACGTAAAGAACTCGAAATCAAATTTAGAGAAATGAACTGGTTGCTCGGAAAACACTCCCAGCTCAGTACTGAGAACAAATTGCTTTTATACAAGCAAGTGCTAAAACCGGTGTGGACTTACGGTATACAACTTTGGGGCTGTACCAAGAAAACAAACGCAAATATTTTAAAACTTTTCAAAATAAAGTGCTAAGAGAAATTGTCCACGCATCGTGGTATACTAGAAACGATGATATCCACAGGGATCTCGGAATCCCGACAATCGAAGCTGAAATTAGAAGCTTCGCGAGAAAGCATAGAAACCGACTAATCGGACATATCAACAATATAATCCTACAAATTCTGGATGAAAGCAATTTATTGCGCCGACTACAATGGGCGAAACCTTTCGAGTTGGCGAGATAGGAATCAACCGCGCCTAGATTGCGGAACATGCAGGATCTTTCAGTGGAAAGTAACAAAGTTGGAAGCTGGATAAATATTATGGTCAGATTACACCGTCAAATATTGGTTTCGAGAGTTTCGTGGTGGCCGCAACTCCACTACCGATCAAGTCCGCAGCGGCAGGCCCTCCGACGCGGTTACAGAGGGCAATGTCAAAAAATACATGAAATGGTGTTGGCTGACCGGAAAGTGAAGGTGCGCGAGCTAGCAGATACCACAAAGATTAGTACTGAGCGCACACGCCATATTTTGGGCAATATTCTGCATATGAAAAAGTTATCCTGCCGCTGGGTGCCGCGCATGCTCACTCCTGACCAAAAACACGAACGCGAGAGCACTTCGAAAGAATGTTTGGACTTGCTGATGCGGAATCGGCCGGACTTTTGGCGTCGATTGGTAACTGTTGATGAAACCTGGATCCACTATTACACACCAGAGAACAGAATGAGTGCCCGGCAATGGACTGAAGCCGGCACGAGTGCTCCGAAGCGGCCGAGGGAGGCTCAATGGGTCGGAAAGGTTATGGCGTCGGTTTTCTTGGATTGTCATGGCATACTCTTTGTGGACTACCTCGAAAAAGGAAAAACCATCAACAGCGAGTATTACTGTGCATTTTGTTTTTGCAAGACAATGCGCCGGCGCACAAGAGCATCGCAACCACGGCTAAAATCAATGACATACGGCTCCAATTGCTGTCGCATCCACCGTATTCGCCCGATTTGGCTCCCTCGGACTATTATCTCTTCCCAAACCTCAAAAGATGAATCATCAGAAAAAAAATTCAGATCACGCGAAGAAATCATCGACGCCACGGAGGAGTATTTTGCAGACCTTCCGGAAATTTACTTTTCGGACGGGATCAAGAAGTTGGAAAATCGCTGGAATAAGTGTATCAAGCTAAAAGGGGACTGTATTGAATAAAATAAAAAAACATTTAAAAAAAAAAAAAAAGTTCATTCCCAAGGAGGTTACTTTTCACCCCACCTAGTAGAAACGATGATATCCACAGGGATCTCGGAATTCCGACAATCGAAGCTGAAATTAGAAGCTTCGCGAGAAAGCAGGATCTTTAAGTGGAAAGTAACCTGCCAAACGAGATTTTTCCATGATAGAAAAATTGCTTGATAAGGTCCTTCTTATTTGCAATATGTAACAAATTAAATCGCCGGGTGGTGTTTTTTTTAGTCAGTAAGAATCTGACACTATATTAGCACGCGCTTTCTATCCTCATAGTGTCTATGAAAGATTTTTCACCAACCCTCGGGGAAAAAAAAACTTTCGTTTGCGTTATTTTCAGCATTAATTATTTCTTCCAAAAAAGACTGATTTTCAGGTACTTCGGTAGCCACGATACCGTTATCGACTTCCATAAAGTCTTTTCAATTAACATCTGCAACATTATAATTCGCTTCTGTTAACTTGTTCCACATTTGCTCGATTTCATGGGCGTCCTCGTTCTAAGATCTAAGTAAATTGAGTGGAATTTCATCTTCTTCGTCCCACGTCTCGTTTCTAAACCCGGCCTTTTTAAAACAATTTTCAACCGTTAACGGAGTTACATCTTTTACCCATGCTCTTGAAATTTCCCGTACACAGTCTAGAAGCGATATTTTGTAATCTTCTTTTTTGGTTTCCCAAATCCTTAAGGTTTTTGTTAGTGTATGGCGCTTATAGTGTACTTTCAAATTTTGTATTATTCCCATATCCATTGGCTGAACTATTGAAGTCATGTTGGGTGGGAAGAACTCAAGCTTTATAAACTTTAATTTATCTTTTACTTGTTTAGGGTGAGCTGGGCAGTTATCGATGATAAATAAGGCATTTTTTTCGCTTTGATCTTGCAAATTTTGCGTCGAGCTTCAAAATCCAGCTTGTAAAAATATCTGCCGTCATCCAAGACCATTGATTGGCTACATAATCCACCGGCAAATATTTTATTTTTTGGAAACAGCATGGATTTTTGCTCTTTCCGATAATTAAGGGTTTTAGTCTTTCTGATCCTGTCATGTTGGATCCTACAAGACATGTCACTCTTTCTTTGCTGTGTTTGCCCCCAAAACATTTTTCGCCCTTAAAAGCTAAGGTATGTACGTGTCGGTAAACATTTGAAAAAAGTTCTCGTTTCATCGACATTAAGAATGTCTTCCAGTTTGAATCCTCTGACTACCTCTTATAACTATTGGTTCCATTCATCACCTTTTGTTTTGTCAACAGAAGCGGTTTCACCTGATAAAATTTTGCCAAGAATGCTGTGCCTGGTTTTAAATTTGCTCAGCCAACCCAGAGCTTGTTTTCTTATGATTGGACCACTTACTGGTAAATTATTGACACGCATACTCTCAAACCACTTGAAAACGGCTTTGCCAACACTTTCATGCTCACAGACTTTGTTCCGCTTTACTTGACCACTTGTATTAGCACAACCATACCGCAGCCTTAGTTCTTCTCTTGCACCCCATATCGATGAACGTGTACTACAAGGAATATCAAAATCTTCAGCAATTTTGGTTTTGTTTTTAAGTCCCTTCTTCGTGCCAAGATCAAATGTTTTGAATTTTCTTTTTGCCATAATTTATCTGTAAAAGTTTGTACGTATTCATTTATAAAAAAAATAGATGCTTCCTCACATATAGAATACGATCACCTACCTTCCAATCTGATGATATAATCCCTTAAAAGTTTAATTTATTGTTGTTTAAATCTTCGGTTCCAACTCAACGCCTTATTGCCTTAAAGCTAAAAACAATACATTTTAAATAAACAAAACTTTTGACCACACGGTTTACTTTGCAATATGTAATTCCGTAACATGTAACTTGTAACAATTTTTTTAATTGATATTACCAGTGGGGTGGCACAGGGGCACGGGCTCCCCTCCAGACACGATTCAGATAAAACTGCCTTGAATCAACTGATGTTCGAATTCCAACTGGAATTTCACTAAAACAAGATATTTTTTGCTAGATAGATTTCCATTGCTTTGAAATAAAAACTGTTCTGAATCCAACGAACAACACAAGGAAAAGGATAACCTTGTTTTTTTTTGCCCTGCAATTTTTGCACAAATTGTATCTTTTTAGGTAGGTACATAGACGCATTATGTATTGGGGGTAGGTAGAAACACAACGCACTTACGATGATGGCATACGCGATGCTAAATTTTTAGGGTGTTGAAGTGTGTAAGTACTTGATGTTTAGGTAGTTTTTTTTATATAACCAAATACGAATTCTGAGAGGGTAATTTTTCTTTATTTTGTTTTATGCAAACAAAATTCGACTTAAGGGGTGGAAAAAGAGGCCAAGAATCGAGAGAATGTGTACGAGTTAGAGGGAGTTTCGACTTAGAGGATGTTTTTGTATGGATAATTGAGGGGAATGCTAAAATATGGCGCAAAAATTCGAGTTAGAGAGAAATTTGACTTAGGGAGAGTTCGACTTAGGGAGAGTCCACTGTATTATCCGCTTGTACCTACGGCTTTTTTTCTTCCGTTTCCAAACGGGATTGAGAAGCTCTGTAAAAAACAATTCTAGTCTCGGAGGTTTGTTAGATATTCGCAGGAGGTGAAAAAAAAAATTTAAAAATTGTGCTTTCTGGTGCTTTCTGAGATTTGAAACGTGAACCATCCGCTTAGTAGTACAAAGCACAGGGGTAATGACACCAATCCGGCAAATCTCCGGTCGATAAGTCTCCTTCCGAACATCAGCAAGGTATTCGAGAAAGTTATCAATAGAGCCCTGCTTAAGTGGACCGAGAACAATAATATAATTCCGGGTAACCAATTCGGTTTTAAGGCGGGGCATGATACAATACATGCCGCGTCTAAACTGGTATCGGATATCCAATGGAACAAAAGCAAGAACCAATGCACGGGTGTATGCCTGATTAACTTGGAGAAGGCCTTCGACACCGTATGGTTAGAAGGACTTTTCTACAAGCTGAGCAGGCTGGGCATAAGCAAACCACTGCTGTACATACTTAATAATATGCTCACCAGTAGAGAGTTCATTGTCAAAAATGGCAAGGTGACTTCTGCTGGAACATTTCTAATTAAAAACGGTCTGCAACAAGGTGCGGTTAATTCGCCGATCATCTTCAACATTTACACGATCACTTCACCATGCCATAGCGTATGCAGACGACTTGATTGCGTACAGATTAGGACCAAAAATCGAGGTCATTGCACTGCTCTTGCAACGTGACTTCGATAAGATTCAGCGATATTGCGATGACTGGAAGTGAAGATCAACTCCCAGAAATTGGAAACCATTAATTTTGGGACGCCGTTGTCTGGGGCCTCTAGGGATACCAGAAAGAATTGGCGAAAGTTCTCAATCGTGGGACCGCACGGACAGCCACTTGCGAGTCGAAGTGTAGTCAGATACCTAGGGCTTTGGTTAGACCAATATCTATATTTTAACAAACATATAGATGCTGCTCTGGCCAGAGCCAGAGGTGCTTTTGCCCTTACAAAGAGACTTCTTTATAGCAAGCAACTCGATGCAAGGGTAAAGGTAATCTGCTACTGGCCTTCATTCGGCCCATGCTCGTATATGGATGTCCCGTGTGGTTCAACGTGGGAGCAAGCTTGTTGGAAAAGATTCGGGTGTTTGAGAGGGCTTGCCTTCGGACTTGCCTTCATTTATACAGAACACCAGAATCCCAGTACATTAAATTCTATCCCAATGAGGTCCTGTACAACAGGGCTAACGTAATAAGGGTGGATAATTTCCTGATCAAGCTGACTCGAAGGCATATTGCAAGAGCAATGAGCTCGATGAATAACTTATCTCTGGGGCTTATTACCCCAATTACAGGTACCACGAGAGAGTGCGCCTTAACGGCTTTGTTCCCCCAGAGGCATTCCTCTATCTCGATGAGAAAGGTCTGATCCAGGACAGATTGGCAGTCCCGCTAATCTTCCATGTTGCTCGGACAGCTGCGGATAGGCGACTCAACTACGACAGAGACGTCGCACACAGCAGTGTGGAGCGTCTCCGGTTTAGTAGAGCGGTATCGAGTCGCGATATAGACGACGTACAACGTCAGTACGGACATTTTTGGTGGCTAGCCGAACAAGGGGGAACTCCTTCGTCGTTTCAGTCAGCTGGTTTTTCTATGGCCGATTTACATAGCTTAGGGTTAGGTAGTTTTTAGATAGATTTTTTAGATATCATATGTATATATAAAAAACAATAAAAAAAAAAGAAAAAATACGTATATAAAGGGTGGTTAAATTTTAAGGGCCGATGTTGAATGTGAACCACACCTAAACGTCAAGTTTTTTTCTGCATTTAATTTGACATTTCTCAATTTCAGACTAACTCAATTTGAACCATGGAAAGATACACAATCGAGCAACGCGTTAAAGTTATTCAGGCTTATTATGAAAATGGGTGTTCAAATCAAAATGCATATCGTGCATTTCGTGATTCTTTCGGTCAATTTAATCGTCCAAATGTGCGTACAATCGGAAAAATCGTGCAAAATTTTGTGCAAACAAAATCTCTGTAGGAGATGTGAAAACACCAGTGCATGCTCGTACAGCTCGTACTGCAGAAAATATTGCTGCTGTTCGCGATAGTGTGGCTGAAGAGCCGTCCACCTCAACTCGTCATCGTGCCCAACAATTGCACCTCTCACGCTCGTCGTTGATGAACATTATGCATAAAGACTTGCATTTACGCGCTTACAAGGTGCAAATGACTCAAGAACTAAAGCCTCTTGACCATATCAAGCGTCGTCAATGGTCACAATGGTGGCAAGAAATGGCAACAGTGGATGATCAATTTTCGAAGGAAATCGTCTACAGTGATGACGCACATTTTCACCTCAGTGGATTCGTCAATAAGCAGAATTGCCGCATTTGGGCGAATGATAATCCAAGAGTGATTGTCGAAAAACCAATGCACCCACAAAGAGTGACTGTTTGGTGCGGTTTATGGGCTGGCGGAATCATCGGGCCGTATTTTTTCCAAAATGAGGCCGGTCAGGCAGTTACTGTGAATGGTGTTCGCTATCGTGAGATGATAACGAACTTTTTATGTCCCGAATTGGAAGATATGGATGTGGACGATATGTGGTTTCAACAGGATGGTGCCACTTGCCACACAGCTAACGAAACAATGGCTCTTTTGCGCGACAAATTCAATGGCCGTGTTATCTCACGTGGTGGCGATGTCAATTGGTCGCCAAGATCATGTGATTTGACACCGTTGGACTTCTTTCTTTGGGGTTATTTGAAAGAAAAGGTGTACGTCGATAAGCCAGCAACAATTCAAGAGCTAAAGGATGAGATAATTCGGCACATTAACGGCACAGAACCTCAATTATGCCTCAGCGTCATCGAAAATTTGGACCATCGGATGGAGGTGTGCCGCCGAGGTCGCGGCGGCCATTTGGCCGATATTTTGTTCCATACATAATTGAACCATACCAATATTATTATAATAAAAAGAAATGACAGTAATTTGTGTTTTATTCAAAATCAACATCGGCCCTTAAAACTTAACCACCCTTTATTTACGTAGTTGGAGTAAGTAGATTAAGGTAGAATAAGGTAGGTTAGTATTTATTTTAAGATAGTCTATAAGTTTTATATGTATAAGAAATAGACAGAAAGTTCATATACTAAGTTTTTTCATCTAAATAAAACTTTTCTTAGTAATTATTAGTAATAAAAAAAAAAAACAAACCAAATAAATACAAATTTAAGTTAGGTTACGTCGAAAGAGATATTTTTAAGTATTAGGTTCAGCTTAGAGCGCCCGCATAGGGCCAGTAAGTTAGAATAACATAGATAAGTTAGTTAGGCTAGTTTTAAGCGTTTTTTGTTTAGCAAGTAAGTTATAATGAATAAATAATTAATAAAAATGCAAAAAAAAAGTCCAAAGCACTAATTTTTTCATTTCATTTTTAGTGCATTTTTAATCATTCAATTCAGTATTACTTGCATGCTAGAAATGTATTTTATTTTTTTTTGATTTTAGCCTAAGACTACCTACCACCACCCTAAACTATGTAAGTCGGCCATAAAATAAAAAAACTACTTTAAACAGGCCATCCCGGACTTGAGAGAACAACGAAGGAGTTCCCTCTCCTTCGGCTAGCCACTAGAATTGTCCGTACTAACGTTCTACATCCTTTATATCGCGACTCGATACTGCCTACTAAACCGAAGACACTCTACACTGAATGCTACTACTCGAAAGCATTCGACACTGAGCCACGATGCCACTATGCCACTATGCAGTAGCAATAAAAAAGTCCGATCATAAATTTAATTTTCATTAAGTAGTTACAAGTACCTACATACATACGTAAATACTTACATGACATCTCCTGTAATTTTTTAGAACAGCAGCTGTAATGTACGAGTAAATAGCAGAATTAGCTACGAGAAATAGCCATTATTGCTATTCATGTGAAATGAAAATAGGATAAATATGATAAAATACCCATACTGTTACTCCTGCTTTAGCAAAATTGACTTATGGTATGCTGCTTTTAAAATGACTCAATGTGATGGGCATTTGGCAATGTATGCAGTTCTCAATTCTTATTTTCTTATGCTACAGGGTGGCGCACCAATTGTGCTACAATAAGAAATTCAAATAACTTTTTTTTAATCAATGTATTTCATTTATTTTTTTTTTTTTTTGTATAGAAAATTCAATTCTATTTTATATAACTAGAGAATGGATTATATGCATTTGCATATTTGCATATTTTGACCATTCTGCCCGGTTATTGCATATTTTTCCATATTATACTGAAAATCTAGTGGTGATGCATATTTTCGCTATAAACTTACTTGGCGGCACCTGGATTCACGCGGAAATAAGTAGGGTAAACATATAATTCAGTCTCTACTTATCGCATTTTACCACAAACCACAAATGTGACAATTAGTACCTACCGTTTTGTGCCTCTCATTCGCCTACTGCGACACTCTTTCCTCTAAACAATTAAGCATGTTATATTTGACACGCTCCTCTATTGCATATTCCGCTTCACTCACTCGGCTGGTGCATACACAAAAAGTGAAAACTGTTTGATTTTCCTAACTCGCTTGTGTAGTGTGTATGGGCTGCTTAAAACACAGATTAACGTGAGACAAAGTGAGACACTCGCCTACTGCGAAACTCTTCTCTCTAGTTAATTAGAACTATGTCTGTTGCATCAGTTTATTTTTTTACTTATTTGTGAAAAGTTGAATATGTACCATGCCTCTCGAAAAAAAGTGTATCGTCGTGGATAGCTGAATATCCTGGAAAATGTGCGTAGGACGGAAAAGTTTTATATTGTCGAGTGTACGATAAAAATATTTCATGCACAAAGAAGTTTCAAATAGACCAGCATATCAAGACAAGTGTTCATATTGCAGGATTGCAAAAGAAAGGCGCACGGCACGACTTTTAACAGCGGCAAGTAGCAGTAACTCCACTTTCACAGACCAACCAAAAAAAAAACTTTAGCATGGATTTATGTGAAGCATTGCTTGCAAGTAATATTCCTCTTCACAAACTAAAGCTTTTCTGCGAAAATATTGCTTGAATCAAAATATACCAGATGAATCAACATTGCGTTAAAACTACATTCCAACAGTTTACCTACACGTTTTGGAAGAGAAACGCAATGAACTCAAGGATTGCCTTATTTGGATTTCAGCTGACGAAACTACCGACAGTTGTGGCCTTTACATTGCAAATTTAATTGTCGGTGCGTTAAAACTAGAGCCTTGTTCATCCTAGTTGGTGGCCTGCAAAGAGCTTGAAAAGACAAATCATTCTACGGTCGCTAGATTTGTGAATGATGGTATCAAACACATATTTCCTGTATCATCTGCAGATGAAAGAGTGTTGCTCCCTATATGATCAAGACAGCCAAAGTCCTCCAAGTGTTCTATCCCAACTTGATCCATGTGACATGCTTTGCTCACGGAGTACATCGTCTCGCTGCAGAAGTTCGATTAACGTTTGACAATGTAAATAGACTCATTTCATCGACAAAGAAAGTGTTTCTTAAAGCAACTGCTCGCATTAAAGCCTTTAAAGAAAAGCTACCAGATGTACCTCCTGAACCGATGGGGAACGTGGATTGAGGCTGTGCTGTTTTACAGTGAACACTTCGAGGCCATCAAAGGTGTAATTACAGACTTCGATAGTACGCAGGCTGTAGCAGTTCGTCAGTCCAAGGAAGCGTTTAACGACCCCAGCATTAAAAAAAACATAGCTGTGATTAGCACTCATTTTTCCCACATACCTGCGAGTATTCAAAAGCTCAAAACTCAGGGTTTGGCATTGATGGAATCTGTTGAGTTAATAATGAACTCCGCATTGCCAGATGTATTCCCCGTTAAACTTAAGGAGAAGTATGAACAAATTTTAAGCAATAACCCAGGCTTTGAATCTTTGTGCCAAGTAAATAGTTTTAACAATGGGACGGGTGAACTTTTGCCAGAAATGATAAGTGCCAACATAGCACCCCAATTCAAGTACTGCCCAGTTACCTCAGTGGATGTAGTCTCCATATATATAACTAATTGTTTTTGAAGATGATAGACCGTAAATGACCTCCACGCTCATCCACGCATACGCGACACCTGAGCAGAAAATTATTCATTGCGGCCTGAAGGCTTGAAGTCGGGATCGCCTCAATTATTGTTTTAATGGACTGCTTCAATTCACTCAAATTCCTTGGTTTCGTTTTGTACACCTCTTGCTTGACATAACCCCATAAAAAAAGTATGGTGCAGTCAGGTCAGGTGACCTTGGGGGCCAGCGGAAAGTGGAGTTTCTGGATATTAATTTGGTCTGTGTATGAAAGTGCGCACCACACAGTGACTCGTTCTGGGTGCAGTCATTTCATGGAGTATTTCTAGATTAGATTCACTCCATATACGGCAATTTTGCTTGTTTACATTGCCGTTTGGATCAAAATGGGCTTCATCAGACATAAATAAGCAATTTATCAAGCTGTTGTCTTCTTCAGCCATTTCAATCATTTTTTGGCAAAATTCCAGGGAATAGGCAAATCCAGAGGGTTTAACTTGCTTATAATTTGGACTTTATACGGAAACAAGTTTAAGTCATCATGAATTATCTGTCTGTTGTAATGACCGTCTGCTAACTCCAATTTGCGCCGATAAGTTTCGAGTTCGCCTGAATTGACGATGCTACAGCCGCGATTGTGTCTAGAGCCCGAACATAGGGATCCCGATGCTAGGGATCGTGCGATGCTTCCAAATTCGGCAAACATGTTTACCAGCCTGATAATGGTCCATCTACTCGGGAATGTGCCGCCAAACTTCCGCCTAAATTCCCTTTGGACGGAAATAAAGGACTGCAAAGCATGGTACCGCTGCACATCCAAATCCTCTTAATAAATCTAAATAGTAACCTGCAAAAATAAAAATAAAAAAATAAGCCGATTACTCACACAGAAAATAAGTTATTACGTTTTGTTTTTGTAGCACGATTCATGCGCCACCCTGTATTTTTGTTATGAAAAAATTGCGCAACACCAACATTTTTATATGAGCCTCAGCTAAGTACTTTGCAATACAAGAAATGCTATATTAAGCAATATAAACTCTATAAGCAATATAAACTCTATATAAGCTTCCAACGCTCCAATGAAGCTTACAAGGTCTGAATTGTTTGCAACCCACATATAAAGTTTCAAACCTGCAAAAGATTTTAGTTACCTATAATCGAAATGGTAGATACCTGGAGAAAAAACCTTTTACATATTTTTCATTTCCCTAGCCTAAGCAGATGTTAGTTGAGCTTTTTTCTTCCTTGTATACCCGATGCACCTCTAACGGTGATCTTAAAAGTTGCGTCCAAATTACTTACTTACTTAGTTAAGTCCTTTCAGTTCACGAGGGGCATAGGGCGTCAACAACTCCTGCGCGCCATTTTGTTCGGAGTTCTTCGTAATTTTCCTTAGCTCCACTCTGTTTACTTCAGCTTCCAAGCTATGGACCATTAGATGGAGGTCCATTACCCTGTATAAGAATAGGCAAACATCGTCAGTGCAATCCAGATGTGTTAGGTAAGCTATCATAGTTCATCTGATTCCATAGCTTCCCTCATTCAGTGCTGCACGAAGTACATCGCTGTTGACTACCAGGAATACAACAGTGGTGAGGGTATACACCAATCGTACACCGCTTTTGACCTTGAAGTTCTCAGACACCTTACCATTGTGCCATTATAATAGTGTAATATGCAAGCTACGGCTCGAGTAGATAAAACGATATTCTGTGAAATTTATTTCTTTATTTTCTAGTCTATAGAACAATTCAAGTTCACACTATACTATTCTTCGCAAATTCTTTTCTTACAAGGTCTCTTTCCTCTCAAATCACTTTATCTCCTTTCAATTACTTAATTCACAAATCCAAACTAATTACTTTTTCTTGTTCACTCTCAACTTTCAATTTATCACCAAATTACAACTTCGCCCATTATCACTTTTCCAATCTCTTCGCCACGGTTCTAAACCAACTGTGTCTTTTTTGATCGCCATCTGTCCTTATATAGCAGAAGTTTCTGATAGCCAGAAACTTCTAGCAAATTCTTCGACCACTGGAAGAAGAGAAATAATTCTTGCAGTTATAATTCCCTTTTATCCCTGATATTATTCGTCTCTTTCGTTGACATGAGCTGTGGAGACTTCGTCCCAGACACGAACCTCGAATGAAAGGACAGTTCGAACCAAAATTCTGCCAGAATGGAAAGTCTCTTCGGAATTTGCTGCATAGACATAGGAGCGTAGTTATTATTACGCTACAATAGCTATGAGTTCTTCTGGGATGACTCTCCTGCACAAAACTAACCAAATAGCATCTCGATTCAATGAACAGTAGATGCAGTTGAGGCCCATACAAAATTCACTGCTCAATGATGATCCACAAGGTATTTATGTGGTCAATGAAGGAGAATCTTTGGCGAAAACCTGCCTATTCTGCATCGAGAGTTGATTCTAAATGTTCTTTGATCCTGTACAAAATTATCCTAGCTTTTATTTTTGCCACGGCTGGGAACGCAAATACCTCTTCAGTTCCTACATTCTATCAGGTTGCCCTTCTTTAAAAGTTTTCCTACGCTCTCCATATGAGCGGATAAGCAATTTTGCTGATATGTTTGGCACCGCTTGGAAAAGATCGGCAGGGGTGTCAGCAATGCCCAATGCTTTATTTTTCTTGAGGAATCTGATCGCGGCTATAATCTCGGTGATAGTAGGAGGACTGGTACGTATTCAGGAATTTATTTATAGCTTCCGGCTATCATCTAAGAGGTTTACCACAGTTGAGAAATGTTCTCTCCATCTTCTGAACTGATCCTCATCCGAAATCGTCAGATTACTGTTTAAAATCTCACCGGATGTTTTCAGTTCTGACCACTTGACGATCCTACTGTCGCACCTTCTAGCAGCTGCTTCAGCTTTTGCAAGAATGTTGATGTGGTTGCGTTTATCACGTTTCACACTTCGTTTTACTTACTTCTTCTTCACGCGGTACTGTACTTCAAGCTCGGATCTCTCTACTGTTGAGACCGCTGCAATCCGAGCATTGAATTTAATACGCTCATTGATCAATCACCAGGTGGCTGCCGATAGCCATAGACTGTGACTCCAAAAAATACGATTTCTCGAGCCCCTCAAAATAAGTGTTTGTTTCAGCGATGACCTCTTCATTCGACCCAAATCTCTTACCTCCGAGCCATTTCTTCATGTTTGGAAACAAGAAATAGTCGCAGGGGGCTAAATCTGGGGAATATGCTGGATGAGGGAAGAGTTCGTAGATTAACACAAGACTGTTACAAGACTGTCCTGGCGAAAAAGAACTTTTTTCTTCGTCAAATGTGGCCGTTTTTGCTTCAAATCGGCTTGGAATCGATCCGGCAGCTCTGCGTAATATGCGCCGGTGATCGTTTTACCCTTTTCAAGGTAATCGATGTGAATAACACCGCGCGCATCCCAAAAAACTGTCGCCATGACCTTGTTTGCTGACAAACCCGCCTTCGCCTTCTTCGGCTTCGATTCACCAGGAGAAGTCCATTGTTCTGACTGTTCCTTGGTTTCCGGTATGTTGTGGTGAATCCAGGTTTCATCCACGATTACGAAACGGCGCAAAAACTCAGCCGAATTTTTCTGGAACATCGCCAAACACACCTTTGAAGTTGTCAAACGAATGCGTTTGTTGTCGATTGTGAGCAAACGCGACACCCATCTTGCGGAAAGGTTTTTCATGTCCAAATATTTATGTAAAATCGAAATCACTGATTCATGTGATAAGCCTGTGGCCTCTTCAAGCTCGCGCACTTTCACTTGCCGATCGTCCATTATCAAACCATGGATTTTGTCGACCATTTCTGGTGTGGTGACCTCAATTGGGCGACCAGGTTCGGCGTCACTTGTTCTTGAACGACCGCACCCAAATTGAGTAAACCAGTGGTGAATGATTCCAATCGATGGTAAAGAGTCCCCATAATATTTGTCAAGCTTTTGTTTGGTTTGCGTGATAGTTTTTTCTCGCAAAAAATAGTGTTTACTGAGCACTCGAAATTCACTTTTTTCCATTTTAATGAAAATGCTAGTAGGCGTCTATATAAAATGGCTGCCACAACAAAACTATTTGACAGATCTGTCTGAAAATTTGGGTGCGTTCTTATGAAAGATGATTCTTGACAAAAAAAAAATAAAATTAATTTAAGGTGACAACACAATTTGTGTTAATTTTCAGGGACTTATTGACCTACCCTCGTAGGTGTGTGCTCCAGTCGTAAAAGCATTTTTCACCGCGTTCCAATGGTCTTCCACGCTGTCCTACACATTGAGCTGCTGATTGCTTCTGCTTCCAAGACAAGGTGTTCCCTGAATTGTTGGCGCGCTTGGGGATCCTTAAGTCTGTCGGAATTCAAGCTGGTTGTTTTCATCAAGTTGGAGCGATTGCCGTTGACGGATGCAATACGAAGGCGAATAAAAGCTACCATAAGATGATAGCTTATTTCAGAAACAAAAATAAGCAATAAAATAATTCAGTTTGGTACTTTTAGAGGTTAACAAATTATTTTTTTTTTTAATAAAAGTTATCACTAAACAATAAAAAAATAAGGACACACTAACAGCTCATGTTTATAAAAAAAATGAATACCTAATATCTACTTCAGTTCACTTTGTAAAAAAAAATCATAAGTTTTTTTTTAATTATAGGTAGGTATACAGAATAAAACACAAAAACAAACGAAAAATAGTTCAGTTTTTTTTTTTTTTTTTTTATAATTTGCGCGCGCCAAATGGGATATGAATACCATTAAATTATTTCAGGGCACGGGCGTTTGCAGAAATTGAGAGAGAGAGAAAGGAAGATTGGTGTAGTGGGTTTGAAACTTAGGTGGTATTAAGTTTCAGTAAACTCCAAGGGTGGCATCCAGATAACTGGGGAGCTTGTTTGTTTTGCTTTTTGTCGTTGCTCATGATTCACAGTATTTTTTTCCCTCCACCTGATGTCATCATCACGATCAAGTTGCATTTAAGCCATATGACCACTCTACTGCCAGTGTTATGCCTTCGCAGTAGAGTTGACTAAGCTTTCGCAATTGATCGACTTTTTTATTTATTTCAAACGAAATAAATAGATGATTGTTGAGATCAGGATTTGAACCGTGAACCAAGAGCGTGACAAGCGTTGATGTTACCACTACACCACGGCCACCCTCAATATGGTACGAATATCTTCCGAATCTATTATTGATGAAGGCAACATTAAAATTAAGGGGTCCTCACTTACATCACAGTTTTCTGGTATTTCTTTTTCTAGAGATCCATGAATATTAAGATTGTGAACCCCCGTGCTAAAATCTTCTAGGACTCCCGGGACCCTACCAAGAGCAGCATCAACCGTAATTTCTAGCGATGGTGGTGATATTTCTATTGCTTTTGATGCTTCAGTTTCAATTACCTTTAAGATGGTATCAACTCCAACATTTTGTAACTGTTCTGACAATTCTTTTATCACTTCACCAGCGGTATAAACCACACTTTCTAAAACCGTTTTGTATCGTTGCCACAATATCCTTATTTTTCATTATTGGTTCATTTAAAAGTGGACAAAAATTTCGTTTAGTAAGTGCTTGGCCTACATTTTTTGCTTGCCATTCACGAACTGTTTTTTTTTTTTTTCAATCAGATTTTAGGGGTTTAAAGACACTTACATCAGCCGACTGTATGATGTGGGATGTGTTCGGTGGCAACGCGTACAAAATAATTTGATTTTTGGAACAAAACTCACTCAACTCTAGTGTTAAATGTGACTTGTGTCCATCGACGAACAATATCACAGGACGTTCCAGTTTGTCATCAAGCAAGCGTTTATGTACGCAGTTTGAGACATACTCAAAAAAGGTTTCGCTCCTCATCCATCCACTTTCACTTCTACCTAAAATCCAAGACTTTGGCATACTCTCCACAATATCTTTCGGTGGACGCACATATGGAAAAACTACCATTGGGTCGAATAGTTTTACGTCGGTAGAAAAAACAATGAGGACTGTCAGTGCCTCCTTTTCATTTTCAGCACCAATCTGATAAATATTTTTGTAGCCTTTGGGGGTTATAACTTTGCCAGTCTTTGGGCAGAGACAAAAGCTGGTTTCATCGCCATTTAATATCCTACTCGGGTCATACATGATATGTTCCTGGCCAATACTTTTCAAATAATTGTAGAACTCTTCAAACCATTTTATAATGCTTTCCTGTCTAACAACTGCTCTTCCCTTACTAATGTTTTCAGCTTCTCTCAAAGCTAGATTTGGATTTCGTTTCATAAATGCCCGCATCCATGTCTTACCCGGTCTATCGTCCTTGAATTGCGTTTTTCTGTTTGAATCCTTTATTATCTTTTGCACGGTATTCAGCAAGTTATCAGTTTTTAATGGAAAGCCACATTTGCAAATATCAGCACATCACTTGGCAATTTGTTCCTCCTCTTCAGCTGTTAAGTAAGGATCTGGATCCATTTTAGTGTCCTTTTCACCGATTAACATTTTGTTTTTCAGCCTATCATGTAGTGTTGAACGACATATACCATATTTAGCTGCAGCTTTTCGGAGACTTATTTGGTTTGACCTTATATCCTTTAAGGCCTTTGAAATATTTTCTGAATTCATTCCCTAAAAGATACCTGGGAAGTTTAAAGGAATGAAAACACTTAAAATTACATTAAAAACGAAGGTGTTCGGAAAATGAATCTAATTTTTCAGTACCCGGACACATATATTTTAACTTAGGTAACCCTGTCCGAATACTGAAACATTGAGAGAGAAATGCAATTCTCTTTCATTAAAACACAAAATATATTCCAAACTACCTAAGAAAGAGATTTTTCCTTTTCCCTCATATTTTCAGTATCCGGACACTGTGTCCGGGAACTAAAAAAATCTTAAATTTCACTAAAAAATTTTCTAAAAAAAAACTTTTTGACTATTTTTTTTATTAATTATCAAAATTTATCATATTTATTCAAAACTAACAATTTTCTTTTGTAAAAAATTAATAAATAGTTCTTAATTTACTTACTTTTTGCAAATGCTTCCACTATTTTTTTTCTTAAACAAAACCAATAATCTCACCCTCTAATGTCGGACACTTAACTGAGGTATATCTCTTAAACCATTCCGGTTATCTGCTTGAAACTTTGCATGTATTTGTGTAATACATCAGAGGATGTGTATTTGATGTACTTATTAATCGAAAAAAAATCACAAAGTGTTCGGACACTAACACTGTCCGGATACTAGTGCCTTTACCCTACATAGCCAAAGGTTGTCAACAAATTATTCGTCCGTATCCGATGCATTTATTTTCGTTTTGGAGAAAATATTTTTTTTATGGCGACTGGCTGGGCATAGACCAACCGACACTAATCCTGTCATTAGTCCTCTCCCGTTCACAATTTCCGAAGAAATTCCCAGATGGCGCCACGAGGAGTTGGAATTAGAGCAGCAGTGGCTCCTTCCCGTTATTTAAAAAACCAACATGTCGGGAGACGCTGTTTCTACGAGGCATTTTTTAGTCATTTGCCATCCAAATTAGATATTCTCTAATACTCGTACCGTCCAATTCCTATATCTTTATGTTTTCAGATCTGCCTTTTGTTGATGTTTGTGGTCTGCTTTTTTTGCGCTATTGTTTAGGAACGTTGATTGATATTGCCTTTTTGACGGGATTCGAAGGATCTCTCCTTTGAACATGACAATACCAACTGAGCCGGTCGTGCTTTATCTTGCTTGTGATGAGTTCTTTACATGAAGGCTTCCTCGAATCTTCGAATGGGTGGCCGTGGTGTAGTGATAACATCATCGCTTGTCGCGCTGTTGATTCACGGTTCAAATCCTGATGTCAAGAATCATCTATTTATTTCGCATGAAATAAATAAAAAAAGTCGATCACTTGCGAAAGCTAAGTCAACTCTACTGTAAAGGCATAACACTGGCAGTAGAGTGGTCATATGGCTAATATGCAACTTGATCGTGATGATGACATCAGGAGGACGGAAAAAAATACTGTGAATCATAAGCAACGACAATAATAGCGAAAACAAACAAAATACTCCCCAGTTATCTGGACAGCACCCTCGGAGTTTACAGAAACCACCTAGTTTCAAACTACACCAGTCTGTCTTTCACTCTGTCTCTTCCCCTTTCCACAAAACGCACGTGTTCTAAAAATTGGTATGAGGGTATTCATATCCCCTTTAGCACGTGCAAATTATAAAAAACAAAAAAAAAAAAAATCAAGTGCAACAGTAAGGGCATCCGCAAGCAGACAACTCTTACATCTGCGGCAACTATCAAACTTAGGAGTGCGACACAGTCAAGGATCAAAATTATTTCCTTTATACTTTATTTTTTACATACTCATAGGTACTCTGCCAGGCACTGGTATTTAATAGAAAAACGTAGTATCCGTTTGAAACAGTGACTAAAAAGTTTCAGTGTTTTTTGTTTACACGAATTCAGCGAGATTCCATAGGTACGCAAATGGATAAGATATTTAATAGTTATACAGATCGTGGACGTGCTAATGTAATTTATTAAATTTTCGAATATTTCTATTCAACATATTTATTTGCGTAGGTTGCGAAAGCCACATACGCCGTTTTAGCTTGCGTTATCTTATATTTTCGATTGAAAAGTAAGGGAAAAGCTGCTCCAAAGCCTAAAAAATGAATGCCAGAAAATACATAAAACTGTTGTACCCACCTCCAGCAAGTCGAAATAAATAATAGATTATAAAAAAAAAATCTAACTAATTTCAAAATAAAATTTATAGATATCGGATGTGTTCTTCTCTGTCCTACGTCTCTCAAGATTATAGAAGGTACATCAAGTCTTGATTGCTACAAGTTTGGTCGTCGGATTTAAATGTATGGTTTTCTTTAAAATTGTAAAGAGCCGCTTTTAAACCAATTTTATGAAATGTCTCTAATTGGACAGGTAAGCTCAAACCTTCTCCTTATATTCAAGATCCGCTCATCGGCAAACGAAAGTAGCCCACGCAAAAACTAAGTTGTAGGAATCTTTGAGAAAGAGTATAATTTTTAATCAAAAAAAAGTGAGTAAATTAGTATTTTGCGCTTTATTTATTTGCTTAGTACAAGCATTGAAGGACTTAAACAATCTAATACTTAAAACTACTACTTTATGAATTTATATTTAAACAAACTTAAAATGTAATGTACAAACAGTATGTTAGCAACTTCACGACGCTGTAAATTGATCAATTTATGCCGATTTTCACACGGAGGCAAATTGTATTTGTCAGCACAAGAGAGATCACGTAAGGCGAAACGGATGAATCTACGCCACACTGCTTCAATTATCAGAGAATGACTATCGTGATAGGGTTACCAAACTTGGCTAGCGTATTCAAGGATGGGCCTGACGAAGGTGACATAAAGGGTTTTAGTGACCAGCGCTTGATGAAACCGAGGTAAGAGTTGGCTTGGCCAATTCTTCTTTTGCCTACGACGAAGTTATGATCCGGAATAGAATGATCACAACCCTCCCACTTTACTGCATCCCTACTGGTCCGACTGTGGGGTTTGCCGGTTTGACCTCAGGAAATGCTGGTGGTTTTGCATTTGTGTGATCCAGTTGTTTTTTGGTCTGCCTTTTTGCGAACCTTGATTGATATTGGAACCTTGATTGATATTGCCTTTTTGACGGGATTCGAAGGATATCTCCTTTGAACATGACAATACCAACTGAGCCGGTCGTGCTCTATCTTGCTTGTGATGGGTTCTTTTACATGAAGGCTTCCTCCAATCTTCGAACTTCTTATTCTATCAAGCTTTGTTACTCCCGCTGTCATACGAAGCAGCTTCATCTCAGCTGCCGTTAATTTGCCCTCATACTTTTTTTACATTGTCCAGCAAACCCCACAGGTGGACCAGTGGGAATGCAGTAAAGTGGGAGGGTTGTGATCCCTCTATTCCGGATCATAACTTTGCCGTCAGGAAAAAAAGAAACACTTTTTGTACATTGTCCAGCATTGTGAATGGTATATGAGTGTCGGACGTACAACTGCGGTGTAGAGCCTTCCTTTCAGCTTAGGGGGCATTTTTCGATCACAGAAGATAGAGGAGTTTCCCGGCCACTTCATCCATCCTACGCTTACGCGATGATTGATGTCATCGTCACAAGTTGCTACGCTATTAATCATAGATCCCAGATATTTAAACTTTTCGCACTTGGGAAGTACTTTTCCATTCAAGTAAATGTCTGGAATAGGACGGTGTGGATCAGAGACCCATTTCCCTGCAAAACATCCACCCATACATCAAGTGCTCGTTGCAGGGACGTTTGATCTTCACTTATGCACTTTGGGGTCCGTCACTTTACCTGCAAGCAGATAATCAAGGACTGCAATAAATAGCAAAGAACTGAGGACGGTTCCCTGGTGTACACCGACTTTGATTGAGAACTCTTCGGTGACTCCTGCGGGACATCTTACTCTTGTCCTTGCTCCCTCATACATGTCCATGATCATGCACACGTAGGTTTCTGGAATTCCTCGTTAACTTGGCGCCACCCATAAGAGATCTCTTGGTTGTCTATCAAGGGGTTTTTCAAAATCAACCAACACCATATGCAAGTCCTTTAAGTAATCACAATGTTTTTCCATTATGATCCTTATACTTTGGATTGCATCTGTTGTTGATTTACCCGTCATAAGATAGCCGTATTATTTTCCGCAGTCGGCCATAATACCCGCTCAACGATCTTCATGGTGTGTGACATCATCTTTACAGAACGGTAGTTATCACAGTTTCGCGTATCGCCCTTTCCTTTGTGCAAAGGAAGAAGATAACTTTCCCTCCACTGATTAGGCATTGGATCACCGCTCATAAGTTTGGAGATAAGAATCATGAGCCATCTGGACCCGATGTCTCCCATCTTTTTCCAGAACTCAGAAGGTATCTCGTCTGGCCCAACCGCTTTTCTTTTTTTGGAGTATTTGACCGCATTCCTCACTTCTTCGACAGTAATGTCGGATATTTCGTCATGGAGCGGCTCTTGAAAAGTATACCCGGGGAAACTGTTCGTTCAGAAGTCTTTCACAATACCGTCGCCATCTGTGGAGAATTTTGTCGTCTTCCACAAGAAGCTGACCTTGAACATTGTTAGAGAACTTTGGGGAACGAACGAATCTCCTGAGCATTTCTTCTTCTCTGGGCGGCTATTTTGAAGATAGTTGTTCACTTGTTCAAGTTGTTTTGTCGAAGCTCCTAGATGGCCTGGTTCCTATCGGACGCTGAAGACGATATTTCCTTCAATTTTATATTTCCTGAAATTGGGTGCACTTCTTCTTCGTGAGACCTTTGCAACATCTATATATCACTTCAAGTTGACTTTGCTAATTATGTGATCAATATGTGGGCGAAATTTGAGATCTCTGGCGCATATTATACTTAGGTCGCAGATAGAATTGACTTAAGTAATAGCTACATTTTGGAAGTAATAGCTCCGAGCAGAAATTAAGAAATTATATTTACACGACGTGAAAGAAGAATTTAGGTAGCTTTGCAGTAAGAGAGAATCTGATGGGGAAGAAATTATCTTAAAGATTTTTTGATCGTCCGCTTACATGGAAAGGTCAGACTCCTTTAAGATGAGACCAACGTCGTTGATGATTAAGACAAAAATCAGGGGTCCCAGATGACTACCTTGAGGAACTCCGGCGGTGGCACTGATGGGACTAGATAATGAGCTTCTGAAAAGGGCTCTATACTGACGATTTTCCAGACAAGATCTAATCCAGGAAATAAAAAATAGTGGAAAACCAAGGGCCCTGAATTTAAGGTAAATAATTTGGTGAGAGATTTTGTCGAAAACTTTGCTATAATCTGTGGTAATAACATCAACTTCATTACCATCCTCTAATGCCTGTAGTGCACGAGATATGAATTCTGTTATATTTCTCGTAGTAGATCTACCTTTCAACAATTTGTATTGCACTGGGAAGAAAATTTGTTTACAATGAAAGTATATTGAATCATAGACGATGCTTTCAAAGAATCTCGGGATGTCATTTGAGCAGCCTTTTTTATAGATGGGGAAAATGATCGAGTCCTTCCACAGTAAAATAAAAACGGTTTGGGAGAGTGAAAGTTGAATAAGAGCTCTAAGAGGTTGAGAAATTATGTTTATGGATTTTTTAATACAATCGCAAACAGGTCGTCGGGGGAATGAATGCTTTTATTCAGGTGGAGGGCTGTGAGTTAAAGAGCGGATCCTTTATGGTAAAGTGATCTTCACAGCAAACCTATGAATGGATTAGCATGTCGGTGCCGAAAATCCCCCCCCTTGAGACCGCTACTTTTGAGTTCTTCAGGACAACAAAACAGACGCGCGCCGTCTGCTGGATCCCGGGGAAACTTGGGAAAATGGCTGATGTGCTAGCGCGCCTGCGTACCCAGAATCCTGGACTTGAGACGACCAAGTGGACTGTACATTCACACAGGGAGACACAGAATCGTCAAAATAAAGACGGTTCTACTCTGGTTGTGAGTTTGGACAAGGGTTCTGCCGAGGCCATTAAGTCTAGGTACGAAATGCGACCATATTTTCATCTTGGTAGGATTCAGTTCCGCTTCGATACCAAGTAGTGCGAACAATGGTCGAAAAAAACCCCTAGTATTTAATGATATTTACTCAGATCAACCTATAACACTGCAAGGCTGCTACCACTCTTATAAGTAGCAGACTTGCAGTTAATAGAACAAAACCTCCAAAATATCTATCCAGGAGCCTAGGTTGCGGAACAAGCGCATTTGTGGCCCTGGAGATATACATGATAACACGGTACTTTATGATGAGCCGTCCGAAAGGCCTGGGGCTTGTCTTATTGCACCAAATTCCCTCTCAGCAACTAAGCTTGGACAATTTTGTGGCCAGGACAGTCGCTGCAGCTATAAGCTACAAGACAAACGGTAAATTGGAAACCTACGTCGTTGAGTCTGCTTACTTCCCATATGACTCGATACTGCCCCCACCACCAAGGACAGTGGTCGAGCTCATAGAATATTGTGATACCAGAAAGATAGGTCTTGTCATATGTTGCGATGCTAATGCTCAAAACTCTGTTTGGGGCAGCAGCAAATGCAATGCACGTTGAGATCATCTTCTGGACTTCATTCTATCGTCTGATCGTACCATCAACAATGTTGGCGGTTTAAGGAAGAGTTAGGCAAATCTATCAAAGATCTACCTATACTTAGAATGAGGCAAAAGGTAGAGGAAGCAGTTCAAGACTTGAACAACACCCTTACCAGATGTTTTGAACTAACGTGTCCGCTGAAAAAAAAACCCCTGCAGAAGGTCAGTTCCGTGGTGGAACTCAGATCTGCAACGAATTCGTAAGGAAACCAGAAAACTTCTAAATAGGTCACTCAAGACAAATTCGGAGGTGGACTGGAATCTTTACCGATCAAAGCAAAGAGAATATAAGAGGTTAATTCGAACTTCGAAAAGTACCTCGTATAGCGATTTTTGTGGCAAGATCGAAACTCTCACTGAAACCAGTAGGTTGGTGAAAGTTCTCAAGAATGGAAAACCAATCAAGCCGGAATCACTCAAAAAACCTGATGGGGCTTTCACTGAGTCGGAAGCGGATGCTTTCAGTCTTCTGCTGGAGACTCACTACCCACGAAATCAGGTCACCATCGGTTCGCAATCGGTTTCAACTAGTGAAGCTTTTAGCGAGCTGAGCCGAAAAACTCGGCGCAGCTGGTATACTGCATCGGGCGTGGCGACGGATGAAGCTATCAAATATGCTGTCGCATCTTTTGACAGCTTCAAGTCACCTGGCACTGACGGAATATACCCAGCTATGCTGAAACAAGGTATTAGTCAGTTGCTGCCAACTCTGAAGATAATTTTCACTGCTGGCTTGGCACTGGCATATATACCAACCCCCTGGCGAACAGATAGAGTAGCTTTCATACCGAAAATCTCGCCAAGAGCTTCAGACCTATTAGTCTGACGTCCTTCCTGCTGAAAATCTCTCTGTCAGAGATGCAATAACGCGGTAAATCCTGCGAGACTGGTCTTCCAAATCTGATCAGCAGAATAGAATGTGCGCTTGATAGGAAAGAATACGCGATAATCGTTTTCATAGGCATTGTAGCATGTGTAGCCCCGCCAGAAGTCACGGCTTAGAAGAATCACTAGTTTTGTGGATCAAAGGAATACTGGTGAACAGAACATTGACTGTAGATGCAGATTGTGGCTGGCGTGTCATGGCAGGTGTAAATAGGGGCTGCCCACAAGGTGGTGTTCTGTCTCCACTGCTTTGGTGCATGCTGGTTGACTCCCTGCTGAACTCACTCAATAGTTCTAACGTCTACGCTCAAGCATACGCAGATGATGTCGCCATTCTGTCTGTCGGATCGTGCCTAGCGACTGTTTTCTCTAAGGTGCAGACGGCCCTAGACGCAATCGACGATTGGTGCGCTAGGAATGGGCTTTTAGTTAATCCTCTCAAAACCGAAGCGGTTCTCTTTACGAGAAGGAGGAAATTGACTGGTCTGACTCAGCCAGTGCTAAAAGGCGTCACTATCGAACTCTCCAAGGAAGCCAAATATTTAGAACGGTCTGTCTCGGCTGCTTGTGAGCTTTCCCCAGTACGCCTGGCTCTGCTCTAGATGCCTTGATGAACCTCCCCCCCTTGATATTTATATCAGAGCCATCTTCCGTTGAAAAAGAAGTGGTTTCTGGCACGATTCGCACTGGAGTTTTTATGAAGTTGCGCTACGATTATCCTACGACCCCTGTCTCATGGATATGCCATCTGATGCAATGACACCTGAATTACGGCTGCGGTGCAAATTTGAAGTCAACTTTCCCCATGTTCATGATTGCCTTTGGCAGGAGTCTGAGCCAGGATAGGAATGTAGTCGCATTTTCACGGACGGCTCTAAAACTGGACAGGGGTCTGGTGCTGGTGTTTTCGTGGAATGCGACAACATGAGGCTTCACTTCTCATTGGGAAAACACATATCTGTCTTCCAGGCAGAAATATATGCTATCCTAATGGCTGCAGACTATATTGGTAAGAACAGGTGGAAGGGGCGAAGTATCTGCATCTGTAGTGACAGTCAGGCTGCGCTTAAGGCCTTGCTCAATCCTTTAACCACTTCCAAACTAGTTCGAGAATGCAAAACATCCCTGAATTTGGTCGGAAGGCTGAACTCACTGAATCTTGTTTGGGTCCCAGGACACAAAGGGATAACAGGAAATGAGATCTCTGACGAGCTTGCTAGACAAGGCTCAGAAGAGAATTTCTCTGGACCCACGTTGGGTTTGCCAGCGTCCTCGGTTAAGGCTTCCATTGACGACTGGGTTTTCAGTGAACACAATCGAAGGTGGCATGACTCTCCAGGATGCAGGCAGACTAAACGAATGGTCCCCGTCGTCTGTAAGAAATCCGCGGCTTTCTTGCTATCTCTTAGCAGAAAAGACTGTAGACAACTTACTGGCGATCTTACGGGCCACTTCGCCTTTGCCAAGCACCTCCATGTGCTAGGTTTGAGCGCTACCCCTGTCTGCGACTCCTGTGGAGAGGGCGACGACACTGCGGAACACTTCTTATGTGATTGTCCTGCCTTTGCTCGGATCAGGTGGCAGATTTTCGGTGCAGATGTCCTAAGCTCTTCATCACTGAAGCGTCTACTCGTCTTTTAACAAAAGACGAAAAAAACACATTAAAATGGGGTTCTCTGCCTTGTTGTGCAATGGATCTGTTTTTGAGTCTGAGTGCTCCAGTAGGGTGTACCCGCCCCGACAAAAAAAAAAAATATATATATATATATTACGGACTTGTAAACTCGATGCTAAGGTATGGTTTATCATGTTGGGGAGCAGCCTACTATAATATTGTAACATCGCCTAAAAGGATGCTACAATAATGTAGAATAATAACTACGCTCCTCCAGCCCATTCCAAAGTGTCTTTTCATTTGAGGTTCGTGTCTGCGGTCTCCACAGTTCATGTCTACGAAAGAGACGGATAATATCACGGATAAGAAAGAATTATAACTGCAAGAAATGATTGTCATCTTGGAATTATTACATCAGAATTTTTCTTGTTCCAGTGGTCGAAGAATTTGCTAGAAGTTTCTGGCTATCAGAAACTTCTGCTATATAAGGACAGATGGCGATCGAAAGGGAGCAGTTTGTTTAGAACCGTGGCGAAGAGATTGGAAAAGTGATGGGCAAAGTTGTGATTTTGTGATAAAATGAAAGTTGAGTGTTAACAAGAAGAAGTAATTAGTTTGGATTTGTGAATTAAGTAATTGAAAGGAGATAAAGTGATTTGAGAGGAAAGAGACCTTGTAAGAAAAGAATTTGCTAAGAATAGTGTAGTGTGAACTTGAATTGTTCCATAGACTAGAAATAAAGAAATAAATTTCACAGAATATCGTTTTATCTACTCGAGCCGTAGCTCGCATATTACAATATCCTTGAACCCCTGGTTTTAGCTCAGAAGCATATAATCAGGATTATCTGTAAAAAATAGATTAACAAATAGCTGGCCGCTGTTTTATCACCTTCGTGTTCTGCCATTAAAACATCTATATGTCTACTCGTATAAAGTACTCAAAATATTCTTTATGCGAAGCGGTTACACTTGTACATCTGAGAGTAAATAACCAATCTTTAGTTAATGTCCCTGCCTCAAATAGGACCTACTTTACGAACTTTTTTACTGTCTCAGCACCTAAGCTTTTTAATAAATTGCCATACGATATTCGAATCCTTACTGTACGTAGCTTATTTTTAAATAAAGTTAAAAAATGGCTTTTCACAATGGATAGCTCAGAGGTCAATAACTTACTAATAAATATGGTTTAGTAGAACTAAAACTTTTTTCTTTTTTTCATTATTAATTGGTTGACATTGAATAAATTGTTACCTAAGTTGTTTAGATAAAATTATACGCTTACTTCATTTCATGACTACAGAATGACTCTGTATTATTCTTGTATCCATTAAGTCTTTCATTTAAATTTGAATATTGTAAATGAATTTATTGTACCTATGTTTGTACTTAAAGGATAAATAATAAAGAATAAAAAAAAAAAACATCTGCGTGATAAACTTGGTAAAAGAATGGAAAGTATAACATTTCGGGGAAAGATGAGCTCAAGCAATTTCTGCAGCAACAATGGCAAAATATCGGAGCTGAAATTACAAAAAAAACTGGTAGGTACAGTACAATCTCTTTAATTAGGACACTTGCTAATCCGGACAACGCGGTAATCCAGACACTCAATTGTTTTCTATTGTTGACTCTGTAATCCGGGCAGTTGGCTTATTATTTACCTCATGAATCCGGACAATTATTTTTTCTTTTTCTTTTTTGTCTGCTATTTCTACGGGGATTTCTCGGTTTCATAAATTAACAGCGGTTTCCTATGATGGTGTTAATTGCATTGAATATCAATAATGCCAACAATAGTAAAGAAAAAACGTACGTTTTTAACAACTGACAAAAAGAAAGAAATTCTCAATAAATTAGATAAAGGAAAGACACTTCGTCAACTGGCAGAGGAGAACAATGTGGGCAAATCTACAATTTCCGACATAAAATTAAATGGATTAAAAATTGATTGGATCTTTAAAATATTTCGAATATATAAGACATTCATTTGTGTTTTTTATGCAGTTACATTTCTAAAAAGGAAAGTGGCCTTGGTAAGCGCAAAACTATTCGACCTGCTGAATATCAACTCATGGAAGAACGCCTGCACCTAAGACGGCAATTGATTAGTAAGGAATTGTCAAGAATAGGAGACTCTATATAAGACCCTTATCATCCCTGTCCTGCTCTATGGCGCAGAAGCATGGACCCTAGCAAAAGCGGATGAAGATCTTCTTGGTCGTTTCGAACGCAAAATTCTTCGAGTGATTTTTGGTCCCGTTTGCGTTGACGGGCTTTGGAGGAGAAGATTTAACAGCGAACTCTACGAGCTGTACAGCGACATCGACCTGGTCAGAAAAGTACGCATCAGTCGTCTAAGATGGCTAGGATATGTAGAGCGAATGGACACCAACGCTCCGGCCCGAAGAGTCTTCGATTCCAACCCGGAGGGACAACGCAGTAGAGGAAGACCTCGGCTTAGGTGGCGCGCACAAGTGGAAGGGGACCTCAACCTACTTGGAGCGCGCAACTGGAGGCAGTTAGCCAAAGATCGCGCTAACTGAAGAACCGTATTGGTTGAGGCCCAGGTCCACCCCGGACTGTAGCGCCACCTAAAGTAAGTAAGTAAGTAAAGTAGAACGCCTGCACACTTGGTTTGTAAATAAAAGACAACAGAATGTACAAATTTATTCTGAAATCATGAAAGAAAAAGCAAAAATATTCTGTTCCGAAATTTATGGACCAAACGCAGAATTTATGGCTAGTAAAGGCTGGCTGAACAATTTTCGTTCAAGATATAGAAAAAAATTTCTCAAAATTATCTGGCGAGAAACTGTCTAGCAATCCCATTGTTGTGCAACTTTTCATTGAAAAGCTACGAACGAAAATTGCAGAAATGGGCACTACACATTCCCAAGTCTATAATGCGGATGAAACTGCACTCTTTTGGAGGAAGATGGCAGAAAAAACGTTAGCGTTGCGTACCGAGAAATCCGCGTAAAATCGGTAAAGAGTAACATTTTTAGTTTGCTGCAATGCAACAGGAGAGCATAAACAGGGCGTTTAAAAAAGTAAAGCTACCGTTAGAATATGCCAATACAAAAAATGCTTGGATGACAGAGCTACTGTTTAAAAGTTGGTTTAAAAATTCTTTTGCCAAACAAGTAAAACGAAACTTAAAGGAAAAAAAATTACCAGCTAAACAACTTCTATTGCTAGACAACGCGACTTGCCATCCACATTCATTAGCAGATCTCGATAAGGACATATGCGTTATGTTTTTGCCACCAAACTGCACGGCTCTAGTCCAGCCTATGGACCAAAATGCTATTCGAATTTTAAAAATAAATTATCGCAAAAATTTGTTATGTCGTCTCTTGTCCAGTTCGGAAAATAGCTTAACTGATTCTTTAAAAAAGTTTTCGTTGAGAGATGTTGCTTTTTTGGCTTCAAATGCTTGGGATATGGTGGATGAAGGTGTCCTTAAGAAAATTCTTTATGATGAAGAATGGGATTCAGATGATGATCTACCTCTTGCAATGTTACGTTCGGATATAGCTGACTTATTAGTCGAAATAGCACCGGATATTTATTATGATAACGAAATCGATGAGTGGTTGAATGACGTCACGGATGGTCAGACTGGAGAAGACGATCTCGATAGCAGTAGTTGCGATGAAAATGAAGTTGAAATCTAAGACCGAACAATTTTGCATTCTGAAGCTATATCTGCTTTTAACACATGTATTAAATATGCAGAAGAGCAGGATTTTACCGCTGGGGATATTTTAAAACTTGTCGGCCTGAGAGATGTTGCATATAAAAAGAAAGCTTCGATAAAACTTCGACAAGTAAAAATTACAAATTTTGTTTAAAAACATTAAAAATGTTTATAACATACTGTAATATGCGAGCTACGGCTCGAGTAGATAAAACGTTATTCTGTGAAATTATTTCTTTATTTTCTAGTCTATAGAACAACTCAAGTTCACACTATACTGTTCTTCGCAAATTCTTTCCTTACAAGGTCTCTTTCTTCTCAAATCACTTTATCTAATTTCAATTACTTAATTCACAAATCCAAACTAATTACTTCTTCTTGTTAACTCTCAACTTTCAATTTATCACAAAATTACAACTTCGCCTATTATCACTTTTCCAATCTCTTCGTGCGGTTCGAAAACCAACTGCAACTGCCTCGATCGCCATCTGTTATTTTATAGTCGCATTTCTGATAGCCAGAAACTTCTAGCAAATTCTTCGACCACTGGAACGAGAAAATTCTGATGTAATAATTCCAAGATGACAGCTGCAGCCAATAATCTCTTGTGGTTATAATTCTTTCTTAATTCTGCGACGTCGTCTTAGACACAATTCTTCTCTTCCGTGGACACGAACCTCGAATGTGTTCCGAAAAGACACTTCGGAATGTAATTTTGTGTTGCTTACTTTTGGGGCGTAGTTATTATGCTACATTATGTTACAATATAAAAATAATAAAGGTTTAAAAAAATGAGTTTAGCAGTAGGACTTTCTTTATTTTTTCACGCAAATTTTTTGTTTCTCGGTAATCCGGACATTGCGATATTTCGGACACTGCTTGGTTTTTAATTGTCCGGATTAACGAGATTATACTGTATATTCAATGCCAAAAAGATTGGAAGAACAGCTGTGTGAACAATTTTGTCCATGTTTTGAGGGTTAAAAATAAACACTTGAGCTACAACATAGCGTCTGTTTACTGTCCGCCGCGATGCTCGCTTGAAAAAAAAACGAATACTTTCGTGCCTTCAATGCCCTTGGTTAAAATTTCCTTATTGGTAGAGATTTCAACGCGAAGCACACCTTCTGGGGTTCAAGATGTACATCATCTAAAGGAAAAATTCTCTACGAAGTGGCAAATGAATTCGGTTGTTGTTTTTATTCGACAGGAAAATCCACCCATTGGCCAATCGACTCAGAAAAAATTCCCGATCTTATCGATTTTTTCATTTCAAAAGGTATTTACGATAAATTTATTACAGTCGAAGAAAGTTTTGATCTCTCTTCTGATCTCTCTCCGGTAATTTTATTACTTGTGAAGCGTTGATCAAGAAAGAAGGACCTCCAAGACTTACTAGCAATAGAACAAATTGGGAGGGCTTTAGAAATGATTGCGAAACAAATATCGCCTTAAATGTATCACTTAAAACACCTTGTGAACTAGAGGACGAAGTTGATCGTTTCGTGGAAGCAATCCAAAGAAAGGCATGGAGAAATACTCCTTCTAGAAGTTATAAGATTAACCGCAACGAAAAGTATCCAAGTGAAATCATTGAAACTAGTGAGGGAGAAAAGAAAAGCACGAAAGAAATGGCAAATCACTCGTGCACCGCATCATAAAAAGATCCTTAACCGACTATGCAATCACCTTAGAGATAGTGTTCGGGAATTTAAAAGCAATAAGATAGCGACATACCTTGAAAATCTCTCCGCTGAAAGAGAATCAAATTATTCACCTTGGAAAGCGCTAAAAGGCATCCGGAAACCTCAAATACAAGCTCCACCAATTCGGAAAAATGATAGAACTTGGGCCAAGAGCGACAAAGAAAAGGCAGAACTTTTTGTTTTGCACTTAGAAAAAACGTTTAAGCCAATCGACGGCCCTTTGATAACGCCCGACTCCCCAGTCACGACATCTGACAACTTTAAAGTAAAAAAAGTTGCATTGATTGAACTGAGGGAAGTGATTAAAAATCTAAGGACTAAAAAAGCACCGGGTTACGACTAGATAACGGAGCAGGTGCTCAAGGAATTACCAAATAAAGCTCTTATCAAACTGCTATATTTGATTAACGCTTTGTCCAGATTGCTCTACGTTACGAGACGATGAGACAAAAAAATGTCGCTATTGTCGGTTATCTCTAAAATATATGAAAAACTACTTTCTAAACGACTACAACCCATAATCAACGAAAGACGTCTCATTCTTGACCATCAACTGGGATTTAGAATCAAACATTCTACAATCGACCAAGTCCACAAAATAACTGACGTGATTGAGAAAACTCTCGAAGAAAAAAAGATTTGTTGTGGTGTATTTCTTGACGTCTCAGAAGCTTTCGATAAGGTTTGGCACGAAGGTTTGGAGTATAAATTGCAACGACTACTGCCATGGCAACTCTTTCTAATTTTACGATCGTACCTCACCGAAAGACTTTTTCGTGATAAGCACGGAAATGATTACTCTGAGTTCAAGGAGATTGCGGCCGGAGTCCCACAAGGAAGTGTCCTCGGCCCGCTTCTATATGTACTCTACACGCGTGATATCCCACAGGAAAGAAACTGCATCGTCGCCACGTTTGCGGACGATACGGCGATAATGACAACGGGCGATACAATTGAAGCAGCAACTGAAAAGCTGCAACATGCTGTTAACAAAGTCTACGCTTGGACGAATTCTTGGCGTATTGTGCTGAACGAAAGCAAATCTACTCACGTCAACTTTACCTACAAAAAAGTGGACAGATTACCCGTATATTTAAACTCGGCTCAAATACCATACGCGAACGAAGTAAAATATCTAGGAATGACTCTAGATGTTAAACTTAAATGGAAATCGCACGTAAAAAAGTAACCCGACGAGCTCGAAAACAAATACCGACAAATGTACTGGCTACTCGAAAGACATGGTCTATGGTCTACAACTATGGGGTTGTACCAGGAAAAGCAATAGAAACTTCCTACAAACTTTTGAAAATAAAGTTCTTAGAACGATCGTTAGCGCACCGTGGTACGTACTTAACGAAGATATTCATCGGGACCTGGGAATTCCTAGCGTCGTCGAAGAGATAACAAATTTTGCTCGTAAACACAAAGATCGTGTTCACGGCCATTGTAACAGTACCGTCATTCAACTACTTGACGCGAACAATTCAATTCGTCGTCTGCAAAGGACAAAACCTTTTGACCACGCGTCATAGTATATGCCGGTCGTGAAAACAGCAGGAACTTTCATTGGAATTTAACCTGTCAAAAGCGGTAGATTCTTTTTCAACTACATACGAAAAACTTTTCCAAAAATTACGAGTCTCGTAAGCGAAAATAAAACTGCTGCTATAATAGTAGAATGCTTTCGTACGACCACTTCCGAAACAGAGCGAATACACAGGATTTGTATTGTGTGACCATAATAGCTTTTTGCTTCGATTCGTTAAGTTTCGTTCACTTTTGTACGTATGAAAACTTGACAAGCGGTCCCCCATCTAAGTACTAACAGCTTGATTTCGGTGATCGGACGAGAACTTTTGCTTCCGAACACATATGTACGCCTATTATGGGCTACTTGAGCAATTGACAGTACTGAAGAAAAATTAAAGTAGAATTATGGCATTAGCTTCCGATTACTTCCGACTATTATAGTTCAGCCTTTAGTTGTAGTATTAATCTTGAAGAGTGGTGTTTTTAGTGAGTAAAAATCTCACACTACCATAAGCACGCGCGGTCGGGCCTTATGGTGTCTTTAGAAGATTTTCACCCTCAGAAAAAAAAAAAAAAAAAATTTTAAAAAGGCAGTTACCCACATTTTTCTTTTGACTAAGCTAACAAATTTAAGTTTTTTTTTTATTGTCAATAATTGCACAAGATTGTAATGAATAATTAAATGCCAATAAAAAATACAAATCTGATTTACATTTAATTTGTTAACGATTTTACTAGAAAATTATGTCTGTCTCTGTATTTATTTGTCTCTGTCATTGTTCGTTGTGAATTCCTTACGTTTAGTTTCTGGAGTTTTGCGCTGTGAATAAAACGCAATAAGTAAAACAATATCCATTCGTTTTTATTCCCTGCAATTTATTTTGTTTGTTTTTGTCTACGTCCTCACAATAAAAAAAAAAATTTTAATAACGGGGATTTAACCAGCAAATGCATTTGTACAGCCACCCGCAAAACGAAATATTCACGTTTCTTCTGCTAAATCACAGGTGTCACTATATAACAGCCAAATACCTAAATTTACACTTAGATGTCACTCTCTACCGACTCCAAATGGAATTGGAACAATAAACAAAAGTGACGTTTGATTCATGGAAAACAACAATAAATTTACTGTGTTTTTGTATTGTGTTGAGCAATTAACACAAGACACCACATCCAATTTGAATTTAACGCTGCTCTATCACCCCCACTTTTACAACAACCGCTCACAATAGCTCCTTATCCACTAAGAATAGTGTTTATCTTCCAGTCACATAAACCGACACAACATTCCAATTGGAATGTATTTTTGTGTTCTTCTTATTCGTTCCCGGTTCCCTCCCCCCGAACAACTGCTGTGTGTATCTATGTATCTGCCTACTTTTTTTTTTCATTTAAGTACACTACCGAGCTGTGTGTACACCGTATTCGCTCAAATTGTAGCCAGTATCTCTTCCATTTCATGTAAATCTCAAATCCAGTGACGTTTGAGAGATCGTTCGAAAACCAAGTGTTCTCGACAGTTCAGACTTTTTTTCGTACTCTAAAAGTGAATTAAAACTAATACTAATTGGAAAAATAAATTCAAAAGATACAACACAGTATTCGAGTTTAATTCATTAACAGAATTTTGCTTTTGATTAAAGTGTTGAATTGTACAAACAAAGGGAGGGAAAATCTCTGTGTATCTGTACCACCCCCGTGAAACTGTAGTTTTTAGTTTGGAAAAACAATTAAGACGTTTTTTTCTTTTTCTGTTTCTCTTATAAGAATTGCAATTTTCGCTCTATGACATACGCACACACAAACATCTGAGAGGCAACAAGGGGAGCGAACAAAAAAAAAAAAAAAAACAAAAAAAGCACCTTCCTCTCATTTGCACTAAGGCAATTGCGCTAGACAAGGACGACAGAGTACTGTTGTACTTACTGTGTGTGAATCTTTTTACTCTAAAATAGTGGATATTGCCGCAACGGGGAGATACAGTCTTTAGATACAATTATTCGTTGGCTTAACTATATATTATTATTATTATTTCGGTTCATGTGAAACTCATAGACACATCTATGTATCTTTAGTGTATCTGCTAGTTACACTGTCCTGTGTGTGTTATCATTATTTGAAAAAAAAAAGTGCAATTGGTGGACGGTTTTTTGTAATTATTCGCGCGGAAGGGAAAACCTTGAGAAAGCTGTGAAACGCGTAACTTGTCAACGCTACTAACATATCGTTTGTATACATATTTTCTCCGAGTATCTATCTACATACTGTTCGTAGTGTTTTTCGTAGATTTTCTTTCTGGGCCTGTGTTCTTCTCAAGCAATTGGTTGTCTTTTTTTTTTTTTTTTTTTTTTCGCGTCGATAAGTGCGTGCGTGTGTATCGGCCCACAGTGTTTGTGGAATGTGAAGTAAAGGAAATTCAAATTAATTACAAAAAAAAAAAAAAAAACCTCAGAAAAGAGAATTAATCGCAGAAAACTGCATATACCTACATACATACAGCTAAATATCCGACGAGATTATATGAATGGTGCATCTCTGCATATGTGTTCGTATGTGCTTAAACGAGTGCGACAATTTTGTGTATAATTTAGTATGTGAACCCCATTGAAGGATAAAACATAAGAAATCGCAAGGAGAATGGCGAAAATGCCTTTCAGGAAAATGGGGAAGTACTCATTCCCTTATCTGAAAGGGTAATTTCTAAAAAGCGCAACAAAAAGGATAACAAATTTACAATACACAAGTGGATAAGACAAAGGAATTAAAAAGAAAGAAAAAAAAAAAAAAAAAAAACACAGAAACTATAGTAAGTGATTATTGACTGTGTATCTAAGTATCTATGGGATTTCATTGCATCCATCTCAAATTTTGACTCATCGTTATCATTTCTGTAAGTTTCTCTCATCACTCTCAGTATATCTCTTCCAATGGTTTTCTTACTATAAAAATTGCAAAGAGCAATGATCTTTGAAATTCCTCATATTCCAATTCCAAATTGTTCTCATTTTGAAATCACTGTCAAGAATTTTTGATTACCCTTCTTGACAGAAAAATAGAGGAAAAGGGAATGCAATTGGAAATGTTTACAATGAGCGGAAATCTTGATTTTTCCAACTGGAAGTCAATTTTATGGGAATCACTTCCAGTTCCAGTTTCATCAAAATCCAAACCAACATCGAATTTGTTTTCGAAAGAGAAACTGAGAAAGTCACACTCCTACACATTCATACATCGAATGTTTTCAACTAATGTATATGATGCGTGCGCACATGCATGCAGTATATGCACGTGTGTAATTGGGGGAGAAAAAAAAAAAAAATCATAATAAAAATAAAAGAGGGAGAAACAAGCAAAAAAGCAACAAGGCCATATCCGATTGCTTTTATTTTGCGTCTATTTTTGGAATTGTATTCAGTTATTATAAGTACGTTTGATGAAATATTCAATCTCCTGAATTTTCCTTTGAAACTGTTAACTTCTCTTCTCAGGCCCTTGCCTGATATATTTTCCAATACCTAGAAGAACTTGTTTATGAAATTTCGTAAGTTTCTCCTTCTCTTCGTTATTGATCAATACTTTGGTGTCCAAAATCATGGAGAGGAACCAATATTCAACGTCAGAACTTTACGATCACATCCAACTTCACATCGTTATCAGTTCTTGATTGGAAAATATAGCTTCTCTGATCACCGAGATCCACTATACCGCAACTCAAAAGAAGATAGAGTGGGCCAAGTTTTGCCCACAGAATATCCCCACGGACGTATCTTCTTCCTCCTTCCTCTTGATGTGCAGTGCTGTCAGGCTCAAAGAATCTGAGTGTTGAACTGCCCTGCCGTATGGCCTAGCAACATCCTCAACTCTCTTCCGCAAGAAGTGATAACATTTTCAATAGACTATCTCCTCCCTAAACTGAACTTCGGGAAAGTCCTCACTCTGCGCATTCCAACCCGAGTGGAATGGAGAAACGCGGAGGTGCTGAAACTTTATGATAACCTCGATTTTTACCGGCGGCTCAAAATTAAATTGTGGAGTGGGCTCAGGTATCTTTTCGGAAACTTTAAAGATTTCCAATTCCACTAGATTAACGAATTTCGCCGGCGTCTTCCAGGCGGAAATGCTAGTAATCCATGAAGCTTGTCGTGCTCTTAATAACGACTAAACAACCAAACGCAACGTAACGATCTGTACGGACAGGCAGGCAGTCATTAAGGCCCTTGCCTCAGTTACTATATCCTCCAAACTAGTAGAACAGTATAGGAATGAATTCTCTTGCTTGGGAAATCAGCCATCGATCCTATTAGTCTGGCTCCCGGGTCACAAGGCGACGAACAGGCCGATGAACTATAAAGCGTGGTTCTGCCCTTAACGTGTGCCTAGCGGAAAGAGTTCAAGTTCCGATTGAGACAGTTAAGGGTAAAGTTATCGCACATTATCTGACACGAGCCAAACTTAAGTGGAGTAGGCTAGACAGCTGACTAGGCATCCCATTTAACACTCACTGCCAAAGTTGGACGAGAACGAGAAAAAAATCCCTTGACCACTTCCTTTGCAAATGTCCTGCCCTAGCTAGAGCAAGATGCCGGGCACTGGGTAAGCTTATCCACCTTACCCTTAACGAACTCAGGAGAAAAAAGTGGCTGATCTGTTACACCAATTATGATATCAGGAATTGAAGGATACCAACTAAGTAATCAAAAAAAATTCAAATATACGTCATACAACAATAGATGATGATGCTGCATAAATAGAAATCACAGATGATTTAAACAGAATTAAAATTCAAATGCACTCACAGAGCTTCTAGGCTGTCGTGCAATGAAAAGATATTGTAATATGCGAGCTACGGCTCGAGTAGATAAAACAATTATTCTGTGAAATTATTTCTTTATTTTCTACTCTATAGAACAATTCAAGTTCACACTATACTATTCTTCGCAAATTCTTTTCTTACAATGTCTCTTTCCTCTCAAATCACTTTATCTCCTTTCAATTACTTAATTCACAAATTCAAACTAATTACTTTTTCTTGTTTACTCTCAACTTTCAATTTATCACCAAATTACAACTTCGCCCGTTATCACTTTTCCAATCTCTTCGCCACGGTTCTAAAACCAACTGTGTCTTTTTTGATCGCCATCTGTCCTTATATAGCAGAAGTTTCTGATAGCCAGAAACTTCTAGCAAATTCTTCGACCACTGGAACAAGAGAAATAATTCTTGCAGTTTCAATTCCCTTTTATCCCTGATATTATTCGTCTCTTCCGTTGACATGAGCTGTGGAGACTTCGTCCCAGACACGAACCTCGAATGAAAGGACAGTACGAACCAAAATTCTGCCAGAATGAAGTCACTTCGGAATTTGTTGCGTCATATTTTAGGGGGCGTAGTTATTATTATGTTACACTGCCCCCCTCTTAGACGTGTTCGTCCCGAACAAGTGCATCCTCATTTCGGCCATTGTATCGACTCAGTCGGTCCACATGAACCACTTTCATTTTGGCCCTTGGTCCTCGCTGGATGCGGTAGACAACATCGTTGATGCGGGTTACTATTCTGTAGGGACCTTCCCAGTTCCGCTGTAACTTAGGTGATTTCCCCTTTTGGCGATGGGGATTATACAGCCACACCAGATCTCCTTCCTGGAATCCTGACGTTGTTGCCTTGGCATCATACCTGGTCTTCATGCGGTCGCTCGTCATCTTAATCTGGCTTCTGGTCCTTTGGTGTATGTCCCTAAGCCTTTCCCTAAGGTCCGCCACGTACTCTTCTTCATTTCTGGGCTCATTGGTAGGAGATCCAAATTTCACCTCACTGGGTAAACGAGCTATTCCACCAAATAAGATTTCGAACGGCGTATGTCGAGTAGTGCTATGCACGGCACTTCTATAGGCCATCAAAAACAAGGGAATCTGCCGGTCCCAATCCCGTTGGTAGTCACCTACGACCTTCGAGAGATGTTCGTCCAAAGTCCTATTGAAACGCTCCACCATACCGTCCGACTGTGGATGAAGCGGGGTTGTCCTTGTCTTTTTGATTCCGAGTAGTTGACACATCTCTTGGAAGATTCTTGACTCGAAGTTCCGCCCTTGGTCAGAATGCAATTCCAAGGGCACACCGAATCTGCTAACCCAATTGTAGACGATCTGCTCCGCCACGGTTCTGGCTTCCTGGTTAGGGATCGGAAACGCTTCCGGCCACTTACTGAAGTAGTCCATCACTACGAGTATATACCGATTACCATTGTCGGTTTCCGGAAAGGGCCCTGCGATGTCAATGGCGATTCGTTCGAAAGGTGCTCCCACGTTGTATTGGTGCATCTTACCTCGAGTTTTGATTCTCGGACCCTTGCTAGCTGCACACACGTCGCATTTTCTGCACCAGTCTTCGATATCTTCCTTCGCTTTTAACCAATAAAAACGTTCTCGTACCCTTTCTAGCGTCTTATTCACTCCCAAGTGGCCTCCGGTCGCCCCGCCATGCATTTCCTGTAACACCTCCTTGACCCTCGTCCGCGGTACTACAAGCTGCATTACAAACGATTTTCCGTCGGAGGATTCCCATTTTCTTCTCAGAACACCTTCTTGGACATGGAGGGAGTCCCACTGCGCAAAATATGCCTTTAAGGTCGGGCTTCTGTGAGAGATGTCCTGATGATCCGGTTTCTCCATGTTCTCCTTCCAGGCCAGAATCGGCTCGATATCGGGGTCTTCCTTCTGAGCGTTCCGGATCTCATCTACGCTCCAGCCGGCGATAGGTTCGGCTCTCATTCTTTGGATGGAAACCAGCTCCCGTTCTTCCTGACGCGCACAATGTTTACAATCCGTTCTGCATGGTCTCCGGGACAGTGCATCCGCATTAGAGTGGAGTTTTCCTTTACGATGCTGTATTTCGTAGTCGTAGATTTGCAGCCTTTCGATCCATCTTGCGACCTGACCCTCAGGACTCTTGAACTGTAATAGCCATTTTAATGCTGCATGGTCTGTGCGAAGAACGAACTTCCTCCCGTAGAGGTATTTGTGGAAATGCTTCGTAGCCAAGATCAAAGCTAGAAGTTCCCGCCTTGTCACGCAGTAGTTCCTTTCTGGCTTAGAGAGCACCTTGCTGAAGTACGCAACCACCTTCTCTTGGCCGTCATGCACCTGGGAGAGTACGGCTCCTACCCCGACATTACTAGCATCTGCATCCACAACGAACGTTTCCCCGGGAGTGGGGTAAGCCAGTATCGGGGCATCGCATAGCCGTTGTTTAAGTGCCTTGAAGCTCTTCTCGCACTCAATTGACCATTTGAATTGTTTTCCCTTTTCCGTCAACTGGTGCAGGTTCTTTGCGATCCCGGCAAAATCCTTCACGAACCGTCTGTAGTAGGTGGCTAGGCCCAGGAAGCTCCTTAGTTGGTGTTTGTCTTTGGGGACTGGCCAGTTTTTCACCGCTTCGACCTTCTCCGGATCGGTTCTCACTCCTTTCGCTGAAATTATGTGTCCCAGGTACTTGACTTCCGCTCTAAACAGGGCGCACTTCTTGGGGTTGAGCTTCAGGTGGGCACTTCGAAGCCTTTGAAACACATCCCTTAGATTGTCTCGGTGTTGCGCAAACGTTTTTCCTACGACGATGACATCATCCAAGTATACCAAACAGGTTTTCCATGTTAACCCTTGCAGGACACATTCCATCAATCGCTCGAAAGTCGCCGGAGCATTGCACAGCCCGAATGGCATTACCGTGAATTGCCATAGCCCATTTCCTGCGGTGAAGGCGGTTTTCTCCCGGTCTTCTGGATGGATCTGTACCTGCCAGTAGCCACTCTTCAAGTCGAGAGTGGAAAACCATCGGGCTCCTGATAGTGTGTCTAGCGTGTCGTCAATCCGTGGCAGAGGGTAGCTGTCTTTCTTGGTGACGTAATTGAGCTGCCGATAGTCCACGCAGAACCGCGTGCTGCCATCTTTCTTCTTAACCAGTACAACCGGTGATGCCCACGGACTTTTGGAACTTTCAATCAGACCTTCTTTCTCCATTGCCGACACCATCTCTGCAACTTCTGTCTGCTTTGCCAATGGAAGGCGCCTAGCAGGCTGACGAATTGGTCTAGTATCACCAGTGTCTATTCGATGTTGTACCAGGTGTGTTCGGCCGTATTCTCCGTCCTGTGAGGCAAATACATCAGCGTACTCATTGATAAGATTCTCTGCCATAGTTCGCTGCTCCTGATTCAGCTCACTGGACTGGAGAATCGTCTCTCTCGCTTCCGCTGTCCAAGGTGATGGGAGAAGTTTTGGAGCATCACGTTCAGATATTGTTGCGACGGCGGTAATCGGCGTGCATTTTCCAGTCACCTCCCCTCGCCTTAGTTTGACAGTGTGTGGTCTTGCGTTCAAAACCCTCACTGGAACCATGGTGTTCTTTGGTTCGACTAACGTCTTTCCCACGATGTAGTCTTGAGAATTCTTCTCTGGGTCTGGTTCTACTATGTAGAATCGGTGGCTCCCAAGATCACCTTCCAGCTTCGTCCAAATGATTGTCTCTGAAGACGGCGGCAAAACTTCGTCTTTGCTGATGACTGTCCTGAGAGTTACGGCATTCTCATTTCCGTACACCATCGGAATCTCCACATTTCGATACCTCAGTACTTGCATCCCGATGTCCAAGATTACTTCATTTGCTTTCATGAAGTCTACTCCGATGATGCACTCGTCGCATATATCTGCCACCAGAAACGCATGGGAGAACGTCAGTCCTGCCAGAGTAATCGTAAGACGAACTTCTCCAAATACCTTCGCCATTTCCCCTGTTGCAGTCTTCAGGCAGTAGCTGTTGGTGTTGTGCAGCCAGGAGCTTTTGACGATATCTCTTCTTACAATGGAGGCAGTGGCACCTGTGTCGATGGTGGCTACGCACTTCTTCTCGTTGATTAGTGCCTCCACTGTCAGGCTCTTGTTACCCCGTTTGGTTTGCGAAACTTGAATGGTGGTCCTGGGGGCCTCGATTCCAGTAACCAACTTCTGCCCCGCGAAGTTGGTCCTTACGCATCTCCCGACTGCTGGTTTTGGGAAGTCTGACCGACAGGATGCTTCCTCTCTGCTTCTCCTACTTCCGCAATGTGAACAATTTCCTCGTCTAGGTGCACTTCTGCACTGCCGTTGTAGGTGTCCGGTTTGGTTGCAATTCCAGCAACGGATTTGACTTCCGCGAGCTTTGACGGCTGTTCTCTGGCATGAGCATTCCACGACGGACATTTCCCTGACACGGTGTATTCCCTGGTATGCTTGGTCCGCAGCCTTCATTGACAAAGCGAATGCCAATGCCTCGGGGAGTGTTCGTTTTTCAGCCATCCTTACAGCCATTTGCAGTTGTCTGTCCTCTATGGCCTGAATAAAAGCTTCCACCGCCATTTCGTTGATAAGCTCCTCACCGGCTTTAGGGTATGAAAGATGGGCTAGTCGCTCTATATCCGCTTGCAACTGTTGGAGCGTTTCCCCCCTTTTCTGGACTCGACTACGCAGCTGAACCCTGTACACCTGCTGCATGTGTTCATCCCCAAACCGCATCTCGATAGCCTGAACCAGAGAGTCGTAGTTCTGCTGTTTATCTTCCGGGATGGTCTGCAAGAGCTCCGCAGCTGGACCCCTCAGTGCAAGTGTGAGTGCAATGGACTTCTCTTCATCGTCCCAGCTATTGGTCATTGCGGCCGCTTCGAATTGCCTTTTATAAATTGGCCATGATGTTTGACCATCGAAGATAGGAGGCTGCATCTCCTTTCTTCTCAGACCGTCAGTGGAATATTCCCGTGCTTTCTGTCTCTTCACGTTGCTGAGCTCCTTAGCAAGATTTTCGACTTGCTTTCCTACTATCTCGAATTGCGTATCCACTTTTTCAAACTGAGTCTCTATCTTCCCGAACTGAGTTTCATGTTTCTCAAAATTTTCATCGAATCTAATTTCGACTTTTTCGAGTTGCGTCTCGACCTTCTCGATTTTTTCTTCGATCACTTCGAATTTGGATTCCAAGTTCTTGTTTTGCTCATCAAGTTTACTTTCCAGAGCATCTAGAGAATTCTTTTGTTCGTCCATTGCTTTCTTTTGTTCGTCCAGCTTAAGTTCTAGAGAATTCCTTTGGTCATCGAGCTTATGACTTTGATCTTCTATTGCTTTCTTTTGTTCGTCCATGACTAACTTAAGTTGCAGGAGCAGACTTGTTATACCCGGGTCGGCTACTGTACTTGCTGGTTCCTCTTCCACGTCAAACTCTATGTCATGCGGATTTTCACCTTCCTGCGTTACTGCTTCTTCCAGACGAATCAGTAGGGCATCTTTTCCCCCAGTTGTGTCGAGGTTCCGCTTACTGAGTTCTGCCTTTAGTTGAGTTATAGTTAGTTTTCCCAATTTGCGACCCATTTTGCGCAACTAATTAACTCAACACAGAAATCGTTTTTTTTTTTTTTTTTTTTTTTTTTGTGCAATTTCACACCACGGAAATAGTTATTCACAGAATAAGTTTTATCCCACTTCTGACACCAATGTAATATGCGAGCTACGGCTCGAGTAGATAAAACAATTATTCTGTGAAATTATTTCTTTATTTTCTACTCTATAGAACAATTCAAGTTCACACTATACTATTCTTCGCAAATTCTTTTCTTACAATGTCTCTTTCCTCTCAAATCACTTTATCTCCTTTCAATTACTTAATTCACAAATTCAAACTAATTACTTTTTCTTGTTTACTCTCAACTTTCAATTTATCACCAAATTACAACTTCGCCCGTTATCACTTTTCCAATCTCTTCGCCACGGTTCTAAAACCAACTGTGTCTTTTTTGATCGCCATCTGTCCTTATATAGCAGAAGTTTCTGATAGCCAGAAACTTCTAGCAAATTCTTCGACCACTGGAACAAGAGAAATAATTCTTGCAGTTTCAATTCCCTTTTATCCCTGATATTATTCGTCTCTTCCGTTGACATGAGCTGTGGAGACTTCGTCCCAGACACGAACCTCGAATGAAAGGACAGTACGAACCAAAATTCTGCCAGAATGAAGTCACTTCGGAATTTGTTGCGTCATATTTTAGGGGGCGTAGTTATTATTATGTTACAATATTGTTGAAGATCTGATTGACAAGAGATTCCAAATAGTGGATGCAAACAATTTAATTACAAAAGGTAACCTCGGGAAGTAGAAACTTACCTCTCTTCATGGTTCATAACCAACGAAATGCAGAAAAGATTTACTGTATAAGATCAATAATGGGTATTATTAAGATTGACTGCTCCGCTCTGACTTCGTCAAACAATGTAAACGATGTCAAGCTTTTGAACATATCCCTATGAAAAATTATCGCAGAAGGGTCTTTGCTTGTGTTATGTGTGAAGGAATACATTCATCAAAAAGTTGTCCATTAATGATCCACGGCTATGGCGAACATCTTGCAAACTATAGAGGCTCTTCAGTTGCAAAAGAATATCAAGCAAGGAGAAGTGAACCAACAACTAATCGACAGATAAAACCAGCTAACAATTGGCAACGAAGTATTACTTCGCAACAAATGATAACATTCTATCCACCAAAATCTTCCCTTTTCTTTCATACATTGCTTCACACACCCCACAATAGTCACACATGAATGAACACCTTTCGAAGCAAACAGAGGGAATAGACGGCTAAATGCCGGCGTGCGTGAAAGCGCTTATATAGCCACATGCATTACTGCCCTCACTACACTGGCCCGGTGATCGGCCATTGCATAGATGCACCCGACAGATACATAGCGATTTTGCGGATTACATGTTCCATTGTGAAGAATTCGCTGGTCGGTTTTTCACCGGCCGGCGGAAACCGGTGTGTGTGTAAGGGCTCTTGGACTCCAAAGACAATTATTAAAATATAAAATATTAAGCGAAGACTGTCATGAATAGTGTTGGCGTCGTGGCGTAGTGGTTAGTGTGTCAGATCACTACGCAAGAGGTTCCAAGTTCGAATCCCAGAAAACACCAACAAGTTTTTTCACGATCCCACCTCTCGCGAACGTCTGACAAACATCCGAGAGTATTGTTGTCACGAGAAAGCTTCTCAAAACAAATTGTCGTTCGGATACGGCACTAAACTGTAGGTCCCTTCCATTCATGTGAAAAATATAACGCACACAACACGAGTGGTTGCGAGAAGCTAGGCCCTGGCACTTAAAGAGCTGTTGCGCCAAAATATTTATTTATTTATCATGAATAGTACTCCATTGACAATTGCTACCTGAAACGCAAATGGTCTTTCCGAACATGTCTTCGAATTACATATATTTCTCTGAAATACAAATGTTGATGTATGCCTGATTCCTGAGACCCATCTACCCAAGTAGTGTAAAGTTAAAATTACAGACTTTGTGTATTACCCTGACTTTGTCAGATGGGTGTGGAGCGATTAGTGATTATGTAGTAATTAGAAGCAACTTGGAACACTATGAAGGAGCCGAACTTTTAAACGAACAAATGCAAGTAGCAACGGTCTACATCCATACAAAAAAACAAAGAACTTCAAATAACACCGCTATATTGCTCACCCAGGTGTTCCCCCAAATATGAAAACTTTATCGGCCTATTTAAGATGCTAGAGAACGATTTCATTATTGGAGGTGACTAATGCAAAGCACACTTCTCGGGTGTCGTCAACTAAAGGCGAACAACTGTACAAAGCAGGACGCAATTTCAACTGTGAATTCACCTCGTTAACATTGCCAACCTATTGGTCAACATCACACAAAAATAATAGCAACAACCCAGGTACGAATTGAAAGCAGAGATAGCATATTGATGGATCATACTCCTGTTATCCTAACAGTAAGCGATATAATACTACAACAGAAAAGTAATCCTAATTTACAAGAACAAACTGATGTGAATTCACAGAAAAAACTTGAACGTTACATCAATCTTAGATCCGCACTACTAACAGAAGAACATATTGACGTATTGACGTAAGTGGGATATTGACATTGCTGATATGCAACAGGCAGCAGGAGAAAGCACACTGACTGACGAAAGTTAGAGACTGGCCTCAATAAGATGTAAAACAGAAATAAAACAATTAATATTCGAAGAGAGAAGTAAGTAATTTTTTTACGAAACTATCGACGGACAGTATCACAGGCTACTCTCTTTATAAAGCAGCAAAACGCCTCAAGCGACCTTAGTGACAAGATCCACAATTGAAAGCAATTGATGGGAAATGGATTGCAAACCCAAAGTTGAAGCCAAACCTCTCTTTAGAATACTTGTAGAACGTCCTTAAACCTTTTCCATCTACCGTAGGGAGTGAAACTCTGGATTTCGTGGATAAATTGGACAGAGAGGAAATTGCGTTCGTCTCGCTTTTTCCGTTTACTCACATAAACTGTCTACAAGGACAAGGCTATAATCTTATTACTGCCCAAATTATGAAAGATCTACGGTACATAGCCCTGGTTAAACTCAAACTTTCAATCAATGCTTGTTCTAATCTCAGACATGTCGCTCATTACTGGAAGATTATAGAAGTAATCGTTATATATAAAGTACCGCCACCATCGGAAATAACATCTTGTAGATCAATTTAAATTTTACCTATAACGTCAAAACTTTTCGTGAAACAGATTCTTAAAAGGCTGGACGAAATCATTGACGAAAGAAGACTTATCTCGAACTACCAATTTGGATTCAGCAGTTAGCATTAAAGAAAACACTAGAAGAAAACAAGTCTGCTCCACATTATTTTTGGACATTACGCAGGCTTTTGATAAAGTGTGGCATAAAGGCTTGATTACATAGAGACTTACCTAGATAATATGGCCGCGGTGTAGTGCTAACATTATCGCTTGTCACGCTGTTGGTTCACGGTTCGAATCCTGATGTCTTTATTTCGTATGAAATAAATAAAAAAGTCCATCACTTGTGAAAGCTAAGTCAACTCTACAGTGAAGGCATAACACTGGCAGTAGGGTGGTCATATGGCTAATATGCAACTTGATCGTTATGATGACATCAGGAGGACGGAAAAAGTACTGTGAATCATAAGCAACGACAATAATAGCGAAAACAAACAAAATACTCCCCAGTTATCTGGACAACCACCCTTAGAGTTTACAGAAACTTAATACCACCCGAGTTTCAAACCACACCACTCTGTCTTTCTCTCTGTCTCTTCCCCTTTCCACAAAACGCACGTGTTCTAAAAATTAGTATAAGGGTATTCATATCCCCTTTAACACGTGCAAATTATAAAAAAAAAATTATGAGATATCTCATGTACTATCTTACATAGTACATAGTCGTTTCAGAGTACGTTTTGATGAAGCGTACTCTGAACTAAGACAAATTAAAGCAAGTATTCCACAAGGAAGTGTCTTCGCACCAACACTATTTATTATACACTAACGATATACCAATTGACATTAATAGTATGGTGGCTACATTCGCAGACAACACACTGCAATTCTAGCAGTTGACGGATGCGTGGTTAAAGCTACTGACAAGTTGCAAAATGTAGTCTAAAAAATTTGATATTGGACGCAGCTTTGGCAAGTAACACTTAACGTGACAAAGTCAACACATATGAACTTCACAAATAAAAGTGTAGCAACCTTGCCTATTCTCACGAATAATCATCAGTATTTTACGCTAACACAGCCAAACACTTGGGTATGAATCTGGATGCTAAACTTAAATTGAAAGGGCATATGAAAAAGAAAGGTGAAGAGTTAAACATAAAATATAAGAAATTGTACTGGCTATTAGGACACAAATCAGAGTTGTAAATTCAAAACAGAATCATGTTAGATGCCCAAATATTGCAAACGTTTCAAAACAAACTAGTAGATACGCACAAAATAAAGACTTACATCGTTAGTTTTTCAGTCCTCCTGATGTCATCATCACGGTCAAGTTGACTTTTCAGCCATTTGACCACCCCACTGCGAGTGTTATACCTTCGCAGTAGATTTGACAGGAGCTTCGCAATTGATCGACTTTTTTATTTATTTCATGTGAAATAAATAATGATTAAAAAGAACTGAATACGACAAAATCTACGCCTACCGATGCAACCTTACCCCGAGAGAGAAGATGTGTTAGTGGCGTTGGAGTCCCACACTACTCTAGGAGCAATATCTATATCCATAGTGTCCTTCGAGATTTTCACCTTCCATATCTATTTATACATATATATAAAAAAATATGCCGGAGCTTTTAAAAAGATATGTTTCATGATGTTTTGGTTTGCTTTGGAAGCATCTCATGGTGATTCGATGAGTTAGCACAACACCGGAAAAGTCGAAAAGAACTTTGAAAATGGTCAATGAAAAACATTTGCATCAAACCTGGTTTCACATTCCGACCTACCCCACCAGAGCACACAAGACAAAAAAGCACAGGTTCCGTGTTGGTCTAAGGAACTATCGCAGAAGCGCAAGAAAATAAAAATACTTTTCAAAACGGCAGACAAAAAAAGAAGAAAATACGACTCAATACCAAAGTTTCAAGAAACTATTATGAGACTTTTGCTGAAGAATATAGAAAGCCTCAGACACAGCACAACTAAGGAAAAATGTTACCAAAAAGGAAATAGCATCCTTACTCATACAAAAGGAAAACGGAAATCGAAAATCAGATGCTGATGAGACAGTAGAGGTATTGCTAAATACCCACTTCCCGCTGTAGTCTAAATTTCTACAAAGATACAGCATGTATCCAGGAATCCAGTATCCGTCCTTTCAGCCCATACAAATTACTAGGATATGTTCTACATAACACAGTTCCTAAATCATAGCGAATTTCACGGGTTGTTTTTACTTCGAAAGGTGGAAAACCAACGTAGAACCTAAGGTCGATAGACCACTATGTTTGACAGAATTTCTTCAAAAATAATGGAGCGGATTCTAGACTCTTACAGTTTATTTCTAAAAAAATATTCTTTCAATTTCACTGCATGTCTATCAAAAAGGCAAATCCACTGAGACAGCTCTACATGACTTCATTGTACTACAAACAATACACACTTTGTGCTTTTCTTGACAATATAAGCGCCTCGAACAATGTGATTAACGAATGCGATATCAAGAGCCGGAGTTATTCAACATTACTGCAGATGGATTAACAAGTTGCTAAGTAGGTGCACCAAAACTGCAAAATGCGACCTAGTTCGCTCGATAAAGTTTTCAACTAGGGGTACATCGCGGGGGGAGCTTTGTCAACTCTTCTATTGATCCTCACAGTCTCTCCTAATCTCACAGAATAGGATATGCTGATGATGTAGAGCTACTGTATCACGTAATAAAGATACTATGAGTGAGCTAATGGAAAAGCGCTTTCTTCTATAAGTAACTGGGCGAAACATAGAAGATTGAAAATAAACTTACAAATAACGGAACTTATATACAATTATTATACAATTCCTAAATTTAGAGATATCAAGATAAAAAACGACTTTGGAATAGTCTCTGATAGAAAACTTAACTGGAAATTTAATGTAGAAGAACGTGTCAAGAAGACTCAAAACACCTATTACGCTTGCAAAGAAATATTTGGAATAAAATGTGGATTCGAATTGAAAGAGTTTCACTAGATCAAGACTTGTATAGTAAGACCAATTTTATTTGCAAAAGCATGAAAATATTTTGGCGGAATTCTCATGCTATCCAGAGTGAAAAGCAATCTACTACTTGGCATTATTCCCGGCCAATGTCTTATCGGACGTCATGCTCGCAGATTAGAATTAGTTTCAATGGACACTTGCAGAAACTGCAATGAACCGGAGACTATAGAAACACTGAAGCATCTACTGTGCGTATGACGTGCACTGCCCAATATTAGGAATAGATCACTTGGACAATTCTATTTTAATTCACACAAATAAGTCTCAAACATAAAACTTCACCTTCTCATCAACTTGGCACAGCGCATAGAATCATTCTGTTTGAATAAAGTAACAACAATAAGTAATTTCATTTACAGAGTTGTGGTATCAGTATGTACCAACACTGGTCTATGAGAGGCTTCGACCCCACACTTGGTTCAACAGAAATTATGAGCAAAGCCTATAGAACAGGGCCTATAGACAATGGCGCTCCAATCCGACAGAAGAAACACGACCTTATTTCATCAGAAGAAGCACTGCAGTGAGAGAGTTAATAACAAGCTCCTAGATTGTCCTAGTGGGTCAATGGAAAAAGTGACAAGCATCAACTTCAGTCACTCCTCATTCCTACCTCTAGTGAAAGAGTATGAGACAATAGCCGTAACACAAAAGAAGAAAGCCGATCTTTACGCTATTATGTTCTCAATTTGACACTAGATCCGGCACAAACGAAGCCAACAACTATCACGGATGTCCATTCATCGACGCAACATGTGATGTGTATCGACCGCAAACCATAAAAGACATAGTCCTCAAAAACTGTGCACCAGTACTAACATCATTCTTTGTAAACTTTTTTCTATGTCATGCTTGAAATCTGCCCACATTCAACCGATTCCCAAAAAAAGAAAAGAAATGGTTGCCGCAAAACTATCGTCCATAGCGTTGTTGTCCATGCTATCTAAAGTGATGGAAAAAGCCATTAATGCTGAAATAATCAAGTACCTGGAGTGACACGGACTAATAAGTGACTGGAAGTATGGTTTTCGTAGCCGTCGCTCAAGTGTAAACCTGCTGGTCTATTTTAATCACCTATGGACCTCAGCCATATAACAGCACGGGGAATCAAGGGTCGTTATCCTGGATATTTCAAAAGCGTTTGATCGAGTCCGGCATGCCTATTAAATAAGCTAGCCTTCCGTAGACTATCGCAGCAACTCTGCTGTTAGATGAAACATTTTCTTCCGATACATTTGCCATGAACGCTGGAGTGTCTCGGGGTTCTATACTTTCACCAACTCTGTATCTTCTCCATATCTTCTAGAGACAAAGAGAACAAAATCTTTAGTTTTGTCGATGGCTGCACCGTAATTTCTGCAAGCCCTTGAATGTGAATACATTACATGATCAGAGATGCGGCCCAATCAACTCATTAAATGAAAACCTTGCAGTGGTGAAAATCAAACTTAGTCGAATTCGATGCAAAAAATATTCGTCCACTGTATCCCAGCTTCAAATGAAGAACCAAATTATCCATCCCAAGGAAACCATTGCAGTTTCTTGGCTTTACAGTCAACTTTAGTGTTGACCACATATTCCACATTGCAAAATCAGCATCCATGAAGTAGATCAAAGAGATACTTTACAGCGCAACAACTCCAACAAAGCACAATTTAGACCAGGCCTTGAGTACTGTTCTCACTTTTGAAGTTCGGCCCCAAAACATTCTCTTCATCTGCTCGACGGTATACAGAGACGAGCAGTTCGCCTAATAGAAGATCCCACATTAACTTCCAATCTCCAACCGTTAGCTGATCGAAGACTGGTAGCAGACCTACGCCTATACTTTAGATACTCTCATTAGAGATGTTCCGACGACCTCAATGGAATGATCAGGGCCCATCACCTCCATGTCTATTTAGCAACCGCGCGGACATCTCTCTATCAAAACTCCTTCTACTATAGGACAAGTAAACTTTGGAATTCACTTCCAGGAGAGACTCGGCGACATTTCTCCACTGTGAGTTAAAAACTTGTGGAATCTACTAAAAGAGCTCCTTGCAACGATATATCGCTTGTCTATATACCTTTAATTGCGACACTGTTTGTACGGAAGCCACCTTAAAAAAAAAAATTTTTTTTTTCAAAAATGACACCGGTATTATTTTTGAGTTTTAGTTTTGCATAACTTGTGAGAGAACTGTGCATATAGCTTCTATAGTTTAGGAGACAGATAGTGGTGTCAGGCGGACGGACGGATGCGCTAGCGAGAGCAATAGGGTTCCAGGACCTGTATAACAAACTCTGAAAAGAAAAAAACGAGACCGAATCGGCGCTGTATGATGAGTCTCGAAATATTCAAGAAAGATCAAAACTGTCAAATGCAAGACCTGTAGAGAGTTCTGCGGTGGGATCAGAGATGTTAACGAACCGGCTAGGTTTAGAAAGATTCTATCGAAAGAACCGTCAACACTAGGTTTTCTTAAAAACCAACTCTCGATCTCTTACTCAATACACACTATCATATCTGCGCACAACACAAACTATGATATTTACGAGACATCTCACTCAATCACTCAAGGAACAATCACTGATAGAGTGAACAATAAATAAATCGAGTGGGCAATCAGCACTTTCGAACCCTAGAAGTCAAATGGCTCGGAAAGGATAAAATCCATTTTTCTTTCGAAAACAGATAAACACATTACGAGTATACCTACCCTGGTGAAAAATGTCCGCAGCTGTCTAATTTCTGAACTATCTCACCAAAGCACAGCAAGAAGCGAACGTGATCTTCATACCAAAAAGCGGGGGAAGTGAACCATACAACTCCTATAGACTATTCACCAAAAAGTCTGTGCTCTTTTCTACTGAAAACTATAAAATGGCTCTTAGACCTACATGTGAATACACGTACGCAGCGAAGTCCATATCAACAGGCATATGCTATGGAGAATGCATGAAGGGTATTAACGACAAGAGGAACTCTACAAGGAGAAGTACTTTCGCCACTTAGTTAGTTAGTTGGTTGTAAACAAAGTTTTAGTAACACTTGAAAACTCAGCCTTGAAATCGATCGTCTACGCAGAACACGTAACTGTCATGGCCAATGGCAAATTTCCATTGACCACCTTTAGCGACATTATTCTATCGGGTCTAAACGACCTGGGCTAAGTCGGGTGGCTTAGGAGTAAATCCACTAAAAACGGAGTAACTCCTATTCAAGAACACAAGATCCATTCCGGATTTCACACTACTGACGCTTAAATAAGCTCAACCCTCTATTTGTCAAAAATTGTAAAATACCTGGAACTGACTCCAAATTGAACTGGAACCTAAATATTAAAGAAAGTGTGATAAAAGCATTCATAGCTCTATACACATGTACTGGAATTTGCGGGAAAAATTGCGGACCTTCTTTTATTCAGATGGCTCTACACTCCAGAGTAGACCTGGGCCTCTCCAAATATAATTTAATGGCTCTACGAGGGTGGGTCAGTAAGTCCCTGAAAATTAACACAAATTGTGTCGTCACCTTAAATTTATTTTTATTTTTTTTTGTCAGGAATCATCTTTTAAAAGAACGCACCCAAATTTTCAGACAGATCTGTCAAATAGTTTTGTTGTGGCAGCCATTTTATATAGACGCCTACTAGTATTTTCATTAAAATGGATAAAAGTGAATTTCGAGTGCTCATTAAACACTATTTTTTGCGAGAAAAAACTATCACGCAAACCAAACAAAAGCTTGACAAATATTATGGGGATTCTTCACCAAACAAAGCTTGACAAATATTATGGGGACTCTTCACCATCGATTGAAACCATTCACCACTGGTTTACCCAATTTCGGTGCGGTCGTTCAAGCACAAGTGACGCCAAACGTTCTGATCGCCCAATTGAGGCACCACACCACAAATGGTCGACAAAATCCATGGTTTGATAATGGACGATCGGCGAGTGAAAGTGCGCGAGCTTGAAGAGGCCACAGGCTTATCACATGGCTCAGTGATTTCGATTTTACATAAATATTTGGACATGAAAAAGTTTCCGCAAGATGGGTGCCGCGTTTGCTCACAATCGACAACAAACGCATTCGTTTGACAACTTCAAAGGTGTGTTTGGCGATGTTCCAGAAAAATTCGGCTGAGTTTTTGCGCCGTTTCGTAACCGTAGATGAAACCTGGATTCACCACAACACTCCAGAAACCAAGGAACAGTCAAAACAATGGACTTCTCCTGGTGAATCGAAGCCGAAGAAGGCCAAGGCGGGTTTGTCAGCGAACAAGGTCATGGCGACAGTTTTTTGTGATGCGCGCGGTGTTATTCACATCGATTACCTTGAAAAGGGTAAAACGATCACCGGCGCATATTACGCAGAGCTGCTGGATCGATTCTAAGCCGATTTGAATCAAAAGCGGCCGCATTTGGCGAAGAAAAAAGTTTTTTTCACCAGGATAACGCACCGGCGCACAAGTCCGCAGTCGCAATGGCAAAATTGCATGAGTTAGGCTACGAACTCCTCTCTCATCCAGCATATTCCCTATGTTTCCAAACACGAAGAAATGGCTCGGAGGTAAGAGATTTGGGTCGAATGAAGATGTCATCGCTGAAACAAACGCCTATTTTGAGGGGCTCGAGAATGGAGGGCATCAAAAAATTGGAGAAACGTTGAGGGTGGCCGTGGTGTAGTGGTAACATCATCGCTTGTCACGCTACAGGTTCACGGTTCGAATCCTGATGTCAAGAATCATCTATTTATTTCTCTGAAATAAATAAAATGTCGATCAATTGCGAAAGCTTGTGTACTGGCAGTAGGGCGGTCATATGGCTAAAATGCAACTCGATCGTGATGATGACATCAGGAGGACGGAAAAAAATACTGTGAATCATGAGCAACGACAAAAGTAAAAAAAACAAGCTCCCCAGTTATCTGGACAGCCACCCTTGGAGTTCACTGAAACTTAATACTAACTGAGTTTCAAACCAAATACACCAATCTGTCTTTCTCTCTGTCTTTTCCCCTTTCCTCAAAACGCCCGTGTCCTAAAAATCAGTATAAGGGTATTCATAATCCCTTTCACACGTGCAAATTATAAAAAAAAAAAAAAAAAAAGTGTACTCGTATAGAGCTAAATGGGGGCTATGTTGAAAAATAAAATGTTTTTATACCGAAAAGAATGTTCCTTATTTCATTTTTCAGGGACTTATTGATCCACCCTCGTATATTGCAGTAGTTAGAGCCATAGTTACCTACGGATGCACTGTATGCTGGATAGCAGCCCAATTGCAGACTAGATACAGTCTTAAATAAACTCCCGTTAGATCTATTCATTACGGAAAATGCAGCGAAAAATGCTGTGCGTCTGAATGCAGCAAACAGCTGAAAATCTGGGCCAGTTCAATATTCCATACAATGTCTTACGACGTAGAAGAAATCGACAGATATATGAAGTCTGTCCAAAGGTCAAGTGTATTGGATATATCACAGGAGGATATCTCCATTTACGTGGATAGTCAAGTAGCCATTAAAGCCCTGCGGCGCAGAGCAGAACAATGTCGAAATTATCTGTGTGCCAGGCCATAATAGCAGTAGTAGAAATGAAAAGCGGACAAACTGCTATGTATGACTAGTCGACATCCCAGTGTTCAGGGTTTATTGTCATATGCAAAATCGAAGGTTCATTTTAGCGCCTCGTACTATTATTACGAGTAATTTGATGTTTTAATTCTGGTTCAGTTAGCCTTGTGTTTTAATTCTCATTCAGTTAGCGATTTTTACGTTTTGAACATCATTTTGTTGTGTTAACCAAAAATATATAATGAAGCGCGGGAAATTTTTGTAATAAATTTTAAGACCTTGCAACTATTTTGTGGCATTTTAATGATTGAAGGTGGCGACGAAATTCACCGGTGGCTATTTGGTTGGCGGCGTAATGGACTCACAAGGGCAAAATTATAGTTAATCTTCTGGCACAAACAGTTCTTTAAAAGTATTGGAATCCGTGGAGTGAAAGTCAGCGCACCATATCTTAGCGTATTCACGTAAAACCTAAACTTCATCAAAATCCTTTAAGTAATTCTTGAGTTCGGCGTATGAGGAATATGATTTGAAAATGTTTTAAACCCCTCCTCATATAGTTTTCCTACTCTATTCGATTTCAATCAATTTCAAGTGGAACTACCACTAGCGCATCAGTCTAAACCTGTATGTCATATGCCATCGAGGTCCGTTCAGGAGTTCTTGAGTTAGGCGGCCATTAAAGGCGCTTTAAACATTTTTGAAACACCGCTTGCGGCATTTTACTGACACTTGGTCCCATTTTGACATTTTTTAGTTAATCTTAACAGTGTTAGGTTTAACATACATTTAAAATAACGAAACGGAAAACTTATCGCGCGAAGCCTGACTCGCACTTGACGATTTTGTTCTTTAAGTGGGAGAATACCAAATGATATACCAAATTTCATCTTCCTAGTTTAAAATTGAAGGTCTAAAAACTAGTGACATACAGACAGATAGACGGACGGTCATATCTAGACTTAACCTTCGAAGTTGACCGCAAATATATCATATATACAGGGTGCTCCATCTTTTATGTCGGTATGTGAATATTGAATAACTTTAAAAAAAAAACAACCGATTTCCATATATGACGTATTTTTATTTAATTTGGTCCTTTACAATTTCTTTGGACTAGTTTTTGAATACAAAATCTATCAAATGGTCGCCTTTATTGACTAATGTGCCCTTTTTGCTGCGTTTTCCATCACTTTTTCGACCATCTCGGGCGGTATAACCATGATTTCAGCACGAATGTTTGCCTTGAGCTCGTCAATGGTCTGAGGCTTGCTGGCGTGCACTTTGTTTTTCAAATAACCCCACAAAAAGATGTCCGGGGGGGTCAAATTTGGAGATCTGGGTGGCCTGTCAATGTCTCAATTTTTTGACAGCACACGTCCAGGGAATTTTCGTTGCAGAAACTGCATTGTTTGATTTGCAGTGTGGCATGGCGCACCGTCTAGTTGAAACCAGTAACCGTCCAGACTTTTTTCACACATATGTGGCAGACATAATGAGCCAACATCCACCGATAACGATTCCCATCGACTGTTTCGCCTGCTCTGAAGAAAAGTGGCCCAAGGATGGTTTTGGCGTAAATGGCGGCAGTCACTTTTTGGTCATGAATTGCTGTTTCATGGATCTCGTGTGGATTCTCCGTTCCCCAAATGCGGTAATTTTGCTTGTTAACGGCGCCAGAGAGTGCGAAATGGGCTTCGTCAGTCATCAAAATTTGCTTCCGAAAATGAAAATCAGGTTCAGTGTCAACCTGATTTTTTGAGTCGATTGCACTTTATACGGAAACAAATGCAAATTATCCTTCAAAATGCACCGCAAGGTGGTTCCACTAACGCCAAAATGCTGAGCGCGGTGACGATACGACACATGTGGGTTCTCTGCAACACTCTCTTACCGCATCAACCAGTTCATTGGAACGTCTTGGACATTGATGATCGGCATGCCGACGATCTCCCACTGGCCCGTGCTCAACAAAATTCGATACCAAACGACGGTGCTTATTGGCCACGATATTTTCGACGATATGCACGTTGAGTTAACACAACTGAACGACAATTTTCAATGTACAGCGTCACTATTTTGGCGCGTTGTTTCGGTGTAAAGCGATTCAAGATTAAAATTGTACTGAATTGAAGTTTCAAAAACATGTCTGCTCAAGTCAATCGGTTGATAAATGTCAAAGTTATTCAATGTTTACATACAGACAGAAAAGATGGCGCACCCTGTACTTTTGTGAGTTTGTCGTTATTATCTATGTTACAAACTATTCCTTCGGACGTAATTAGATACTTAGGTTAAGGTAAGTAGATGAGTGCCCTGTGACTTGCTTGTCACTGCTCACTTAGACGAATAGTCAGGTCTATTGTGCCCATAGGAGTAGTTTTTACCTTGGAAACCTACAAAAGAAAGATAGAAAAGAAAGCCACCGATTTCATTCTTCTATTGGCAAGGGCAATTTCTTCTTCATCCCTGTAGCTTCTACAATAATCGTTATGTATAACCCCTAGGCGCTCCGCGTGATTACCAATGGCTCAATGTCCGGTAATGATGCCAGAGATGACTCGTGTGTTATTACGATTTAGCTTAATTAGAGAAAGAGATCTTTTCTTTTCTTGTTATAGACCGTCACGCATGTATCCAAGTGGATTCAGCGCTTCTTAATGTCGATGAGCTTGATTATATATCTAAAGTGAGTTCTTGTAAAGGGGAGATCCTGCGAAATATGCAACGCTGATCCTTTCCTTGGAAGTTCGTCTGCTCTTTCATTACTTGAAATATCCATATGCCCTGGTGCCCAGCATAGGGTCACCGTATTGGCTCTCGATACCTCATTTACTAGACTTGATCTGATTACCGCGGAGTCTAAAGTCTTAACGGCTACCTGACTGTCACTGTACACCGTAATTATCTTCAGCTTGGAGAACGCTACAATCGTTGTAAATTGTAAAGGTGTGGTTCACTCCTAGAGTTTCGCAGAAAATCCGACGTACCGACGTCCATTTTGGAGCCGTCTATGTAGAAGGCTAGTTCCCCTTTGGTTGTGACTTGCTGGTTCTTTCAGTCGCTTGTGTCAGAAATCTGAATCTCCCGTCAAAAGCAGGTGTCCGAGTCACATAGTCAGTTTCTATCTGCCTGGTAGTAGGTTCCCATCGGAATAGTATGGACACATGATCGTATGGTGCTGATGATCAAAATCCAGCTTCTTTTAGTCTTAATGCAGCTTTAGCCATGACTTTGTTACAGTAGATATGCTACGGAATTGTATTTAACAAGGAAAGTCTTTTTGCATGTACAGAAGGCTACATATGCTTTCTTAATGCGATCCTCGAATTAGATACATGATCGGCATTCGGTACATTTACGTTACCCTGTAAGTAACGGAACCCTGAACAAAAATGGCTGCTTTTTACGTTAATAGCTGTAACTTACGAAATATGAGTTTTCCTTAAAACACTGTTCTTACAAAATTTATGTTTTCTTAATTGCCTTTCATTCTTTGTAATAAAAAAATAATGACAAAGGCGTGTTAAAAAATATTCGTGTTGAATGGCTAAAAAACGATCCCTTACGGTGATCGGTGCACGCAAAAGCGGAATGGGCTACACGTGTATTGCGATATATAGACAGTCGGGACACTACTATATAATCTATCCGAATACTTAGTAGTAGAGGGTAAAAAAGCGCGAAGCATCCCAACTTTCTGGGGGTGCTCGAGCGAAGAAACTTGACCGCACATAGACTGACCACCGTTCAGCCTGTCGCTAAGCATATGACAGGAGCTCCCGCCCAAACATTCAAGTTATATTCAAGTTTCGGATGAACATAAGTTTCATAGATTTTGGATAGTGAAAATACTTTTGACAATATGAGGTATTATCTCGCCTACAAAAGATTTATTTAAAAGGGTTACACACGATACATTGTTTTTTAGTTGACTATCAGTTTTCGAAGAGAAAGTTTAAAAAACAAGAAAAAATCCATTTAAATACGAAGTCAAATTATTTGTCTTCATAAAATGAGTAGATTCGAAAGAGATATTTCCCAGGAACTTACGTAATATTTTTGAATGTGGAGTCCATTACTCCATCAAGTCATTTCGTGAAACTAGAAGCAGTGATCGCAGACCGAGCAGTGGACGTCTAAGAAAAAAGTGGACGTCTTTAGAAAAAGGTAATTTAACTGTGATTACTAGTAGAGCTTACGGCACCAGAAATCTGCTGAAAGATCAACAGGAACTGAGAAATCCCAGTCATTGGGAGGCAAATTTGTTTGAACGTTTTGCCAAAAAAAAATCCTTTACTTCGGGGGCAAAATAAGAAAGAACAACTAGAATGGACTAGTTGCCCACTAAATTTAGAGCATTGAGGAGACTGAAGAAGGGTTCTTTGGACTGATGAATCCAAGTTCGAACTGTTTGGCACGAAGAGAAGGGTTTCCATTCGACGTTCCGCAGAACAAACCGCCTTGCCGCAAGCAGCATTTTGGTGTGGAGAGTCTTTTCCTTCAGCGGAACCAATGATCTCGTCAGTATCAAAATATTTTGAACAAAGGGATACAGAACCATTCTATATGAAAATGCTATTCTAAGTGGTCTTCGGTTGATCGGAAAAGGGTTTGTCTTTCAAAAAGATAGCGACTCTTAACACACTTCAAAATTGTGTTCAAGGCTTCTGCTACAAAGGAAGAAGAAGGGATATTAATCAATATGGTTTGGCCACCACAGTCGTCAGAATTGGTTCGCCAAATGTTTTCTTCTTCACCAGAAGTCTTTTGGCAGCAACTGAACAACACGTGAAATAGTATTCCAACCGAAACAATATCAAAATTGATAGAGCGGTTGCCCAAACTTGTTACAGCTGTTATAAAATCTCGAGCAGGATACTTCGACAAAGTTAAAGTTTGGTGTTATATTTATTTTTAGAAATAATGTATTTCTTTCATTAGTGTTTCCTAAACTTTAAAGTCGGCTCACAAGTTTTGTCACATCCAATGTTTGGATTTTGACTTGGTTGCAATCACCATGGAGACGAATGAAGCTTGCGAGCGAAGTTTGTTACTTCGTCTTCCAAGGTGGCTCTCTGTGGATATCATTGTTTCTAATATACCAGGGAGCATTCGTAATTGCTCTTATAGCTTTATTTTGAATACTCGAATACAAAATTTCTATTTCTTGGTTTGGTAGAACCCCAGAGTTAAGCACTTGCTTATATTAAAACAGTTTGTTATATATAATTAGTTTGGATGAAATTTTTGTCAACTCGCAGATTTTATCCAAAGCTCGGCTTGGTTGTTAATATACACTGGTATGTGTTCTACTTTTTTACTTGTGAAATCAACATGTACTGATTTTGATTCGTTTAATCGTATTCGCCGTTTTCTTGTCCAATTTTGAATATGCGAGATCGCCTCTTGCCATTTACGAGTTGAGTCCACATAACTTTCCGCAACTGCCATTAAAGCCATGTCATCAGCAAATGTAGCAATCGAGTTGTATTCTAGTGTTGGAATATCGTGGGTATACAGGAGATATAATTCTGGCCCAAGAACACTCCCTTGGGGTACACCCGATTTCGTTTCTTTAAGCTCCGTATATGTATCTTTCTCTTTTATGCGGAAGTATCTGTCCGAAATGTATGATCTTAGCATTTCAGCCTGTTCGTTGGGTAGTATCTTTTTTAGTTTTCATGCTAAACTTTATCAAATGCTTGTGCTACATTGAGGAAGACTGTAGAACAAACTTTTTTTTTTCTTCAAGCGCTTTTTCAACAATGTTTGTTATTCGGTGTACCTGATCAATGGTTGAATGTTTCATTCGAAAGCCAAATTGGTGGTCTGGAATAATATGTTTCCGTTCTATAGTTGGTAGCAGCCTTTTTAATAGCAGTCTTTCAAAAAGTTTGGACATTATAGGCAGCAGAGATATTGGCCTATAGGATGAAGCTTCGTGAGGTGGTTTTCCCGGTTTGGCTATCATGATAACTTCAGCTACTTCCCATAACTGTGGAACGTATTTTAATTTAAATTCAGCATTGATGATGCATGTAAGCTTCGCGATTCCTTTTTCTGGGAGTTGCTTGAGTTATCACCAGTTATCAATTCAAATCCTGGCGCTTTTTTCGCATTTAAAGTTTTTATTTCTTTTCTTACTTCAGATGACGGTTTGGGCGAACAATTTCTTCCAGATACTCTGCAAATCTTTCAGCTTTTTCCTTGTTACTTTTAGCCCACTTTCTATCCAGTTGTTTGATTGGAGGAATGTGAATGATTGGTTTCTTTAATTTCTTAATGGCTTTCCAGAGCGAGTTCTCCGTGTTTTTATTGTTGCTAAGATTTTGTAAAAATGAATTAATTTCAGAATCTTTAAGTTCCTTAACTGTTCGTCTAACTTGCTGTACCAGATTATTAAACTTATTTTTTCATCATATGGCTTAAACGTTTCTTCTAAGAGCTCAGCGGATAACCTTTTGCCCATTCGCCATTGTTTTTTTCTGATCGATTGCGATTGCATTTGGTGTTTTTTGATACTTTTCGTGGCTTTGCAGAGCGGGTAATTTGTGATTTTTTGGGCGGTTAAGCCTTCAAGATAAGCAGAAGTTTTTTGAGGTAATAGCCTAGGCAGTTCAAATATGTTTTATGTTGGGGAGCGCGGGTTTGTTGCCATATTTTGCTTGCTATCCCCTTTTGATGAACAAGTTCTCCAGCGGATAATTAGCTTCGCTGCTTGTGGCATCTTTTCTCCTTAAAGGAGTATTTTTCCACGCGGCGCAGCACTCTGGATGGATTCAATAAATCTGCCGAGTTCATTTTCTATTTCGAAAGGTGGTTTAAGCAACACATTTAAGACAACATTTTCTTTGCAAACATTTTTAAAGTCGACCCAGTTTGTTTTGTTGTTAGTTAATCTAAGCGTACCTTCTATTTTCATTAGTCGGTCACTTATTGTCAAAATTCCCGGTAAGTGATCTGAGGAGATATCAAAGCTTTCCTCTATTTTCGCAAAAATTTATAGACACTCCTTTTGCTACGAAGAATTTTTGCGTCCAATATGTCGATTTCCCAGCCGAAAAGTAGTCTGAATTGCATGCCGGCTGCGTACAAAAGTCTGCCTTTCCGTGAATTGGATCTTGAACCACAAAAGGTGTGTTTCGCTTTGAAATTGCCACCAATAATGAACTTCGGTCCGAGTGAGCCAAAGAGACGTACAAAGTTGTTACTTTTGAATGTGCATGACGGAGGACAATAAATGGACACGATGTTGAAATACGAGTGCTTATTCTTAACTCGAACTGTACTTGTTTGTATTGTATCGATTTCAATTGTTGTATTTATGGCGTGCTCAATGCAGTCTTTATTGAATAGGGAGGATCCGCCTCTAGCTTTTCCGGAAGGGTGGTATGCGTGATAAGCACAATATCCTCTTATTACTCGACATTCCTATGTCAAATGGGTTTCCGATTAATCAGTGTTGTCATTCAGTAAGAATACTTCTAGTTCGACGATTTTTTGTAAAATGCCGCTTGCGTTGCATGTTAAAATTTGAAGCAACTATTAGGTGCGCAACTAGTGTCAATAGATGGCTCCAGCAGTAAGTGGTGTTCGATTTTGACATATCCAAAACATCATGAACCGAGCTTAGACATATGGTAAACAAACTGTTTTGACACATTAGTGATTTTGTTTTGGCGTCATATACTTTTGGTTGTGTGAAAATGTCTGATTTTGTGCCAAATAATCGTCATTTGCGGGAAGTGTTGATTTTTTTCTTTCATTCGAAGAAAACAGCGGCTGAAGCGCATCGAGAGCTCCAAAAAGTTTACAGAGATGCTGCTCTAAGTGAAACAACGTGCCGTGAGTGGTTCCGTCGCTTCAAAGAAAGGAAGGCGAAAATCCTTCGAAGACGCTGAATTGGAGGCATTGCTCGATGAGGATCCGTGCCAAACGCAAGAACAGCTTGCTTTAGCATTAGGAGTTACCCGTTAAGTCATTGCCAAGCGATTGCATGCGTTTGGAATGATTCAAAAATAAGGAACTTGGGTTTCTTATGATTTGAAGCCAAGGTACGTTGAGCGTCGTTTTTTCGCTTATGATCGCATCCTGACGGGTTATGATAAATGGATTCATTACAGCAACCCAAAGAAAAGAAAGTCATGGGGACTGCCCGGTCATGCTTCTACGTCATCGGCTCGGCCGAATATTCGCGCTGCGAACCAGGTCGGAAGACATCAAAAAATGGCTAGATTCCTGGATAGCCTCAAAAGATGAACACTTTTACCGTAACGGTATTCGAGCTCTGCCAGAAAGATGGGAAAAAGTTGTAGCTAGCAACTGGGCAATACTTTGAATGATTCATTTGTAACCATTTTTTCAAAATAAAGTTGCATTTTCTTAGAACTTAGTTGCGCACCTAATATTTCATATTCATATGGGATTCACTTTTTTTGCGAGGTTTTAACTCAAGCTTGCTCAATTTATCAAAGATTGCGTTATTTGTTTTGGTTTGCTCCTCAAGTTTCGAAAGAATTATAGAGAAAACTTGAGAGAATGTATCTATGGTAACACCGCTTTGTTTGTTTTCTTGCGACGCGGCTTGAGCATATGATAGCGTTCCTGAAGATTTCGGCTTTTCCTTTGTTTTTGTCGGAGGGACTTTACTTTGTTCGCATTTCGCCTCTTTTTGTCGGATTTACTTACTTTCGTGTAACCTTTTCCTTAGCGAATTCACGTCTATCTTTAATTGGTTTTGTGTTCTGGCGAAGAGTATTTTTAAATGTGTCGCGCCTCTTTTGCCACTGCGCAACCTCGATAGTTCGCTGGATGCTTTCCTTTTGGATTACAAGTGACAGAAACGATCGGAGAGAGTACTGAGCCCTGGGGAACACCGTCCCTGAATGGTAACAATCTCCTCATTGTTGTGAGGAACAATGAGTAACCTACAATTTTGTCATCTTATAGCTCATTCTGATGGAGCTAGATAAATACTTCTTCTCTTTTTTTAGCTGATCTTCATCCGAAACCAGAAGAGAAATATTCAAATTCCTCACCACATGATAAAGCCTCTCTGAGATCTCCCGAAAATAAAAAAATCTTTCTGCTCCCGTTATTAGTACAACATATATTTTACATCACTCCAATACTGCTATATATTACCATACGAGTATTCAATGGCGTGGGGCTATGGATTGTATAAGTACCTATACTTTTTGCCACACCTGGCTCCTCGAATCGGGATGTTTTTGTTTGTTATAAAATATACGATAGTAAATGCCATAATTGTAGTCTCGTTCTCTTTTGATATTAGCTCCACATTTATTTCCGATATTAGATAGACAGTTCCTAAGGCAGTTGGAACTTCACCGGATCAACCGACACCCATCATGTTTTATGATAGGCCTTGCCCTCATACATGGTGCCACCTATGACAAAACGTTTGATGTTGTAAAAATCCACAAGATTTTCATCGTTATTATTGCGACCCCGATTTTTATTTTTCCAAATCCCGGAGCACTCAGACTCAATTTTCGGTCCATTGTGGTAGTACAGAAGGCAGAACTCCTTTTGTTGTAATGGATGGAGAAACTTAGATTTCATTCGTTTCTCTTTTATGTGGCTGTGGTTGGTGTTCCCCGTCCGGACTCGAACCTGAACAGTTCGGGTCACAAGGGAACACACTACTCACTACACCGTGGCCACCTTGATAAGGAAATTTCCAAATCCCGGACCATTCAGAATCGATTTTCGGTCTATTGTACTACCAAGCAGAAACCCTTAGATTTTATTCGTTTCTCTTATATGCTCTGGTTGTTCTTGGTAGCTGTTCCCTGTTCGGGTTTGAACCTGCACAGCTCGTGTCGTAAGCAAACATTCTACCCACTACACCGTGGCCACCTGTTGCTACCCCGATGCCATGTCTTTCAATAAAATATCAGACGGCTTCATTACAATTGCCGAGCTTGGCATTGGTTCCGCATCAAAATAACGATGTCTCGATTAGGTGTAAAATTGTGTCCACCCGGGCCCCTACCTAGTTAGCCAAATATGGGAAGCCTAAACGGTGCTGATCCGATAGTCCATTGCTGTTCGGTAAACTATCTCTATGTGTTGTCGCAATATTTCCTGTTAGGAAGCCTTCAAATCACTTCAGTTATTACATCAATACCTACAGTGGGTACCCAATAACACTTCCAGTTCTTTTCTCAATATTGACGGTTAAAATTGCCTGTGCATATTATGCAACCCAAAGGATAAATATCACTTTTATGTTTGTTTTCTTAAATCCTTAAATAAATATATTTGCAAAACGCAAATATTTACATTACCTGGGTATTTGTTTGGTACAAACAATAGTACTTTTAAATAAACAAAAGACTTAAACATTGCCACATCGAGTGAGTGTTATTTGATGAGCAACTCAAAGAGAACAATTTGTGATTCTCTTTAAGTATTCTCTTTGTTCCGTTTTCATTTTATCGATTTTTTTCTTTCAATGTGGTGTGGTTGCTGTATGTAAGTAAGCACCACTACCAGTTGCCTTTTCGAACATTAGTTTAAATGTAGTGGTTTACCTACCATGTGCACAAGACCTACTTCCTCTCGGTGGAGGGAATATGTTTTTTGTTCTCTCTTTATTATGTTGAATTATCGTATTAGTGTGGAACGGGAATGTAAGTTCAAGCGATGAAGTTTATTCATTTTCATGTCATCGAGCACTCACACCGGCGGACCAGCTGTCAAAATGTCATCCGCGTTTTTGTCTCTCTTTTGCTTTTGTGAAATATGATTGACTAAAGGCGGATTTTTCAATTGACAGGCAAATAGTCTGATTGCTAGCTAAATAATAGCAATAAAAGGTATAGTGACCATACGTGCCGATTTTAGCGGATCGTCTCGATTTTTTTACCTATGTAACGCGCCCACAATTGTCTCGGCTAATGGCCCACTTTTTCGTCATATTAGGGGAGAGGGGGGCACCTTTGAACACTTTTTGCTTCCAAGTCTCATAAAAACCTATGTTTTTGAATTATTGATGTCTAACTTATTTTCACTTTTAGAAATGGAATTAAGCTTTAGTTTAAATGCATAATTCTATTCGTATTACGGAGATTTCGATTTATTATTATTGTTTGAATGAATCAGGTCCTTATGTTCAAGGGTGCTGCATGGCTGGGGAGCCTTTGAACGGCAGTTTTTATAATACAATTTTTACCTGAAATAAGACTACACGCTTTGGTTTCTTTAAAAACAAATAAATTAGTTTTATTTTTGAAATAAGAGATAACAAAATTTAACATAAATAAACTCGAATTCACAAATCTCTTTAATAAGGTAAGAACATATAACATAAACAAAAAACTTAAAATAGGTACACAAACTATAATTCACAGATAACATTATAACATATAACGAAACAAACAAGTTTTTACATAAATAAGGAGTAGCCTCATTAACCTAACTGAAATTTATAGAAGTGAAAAGCAAAAGTTATCATCGCAGCTATCCTCAATGTTCTTGGAGGATTAATTGGTGGTGGCAGCTTAGCTTTTATTTCTATGCCACTAACAGACCACTTATCTTCTATATCAGGATAGAAAAACCTATAGGTACCTGGTTTCTTCTTTAAAAAGCTGACGCACATGTTGCCATCTTTCTCATTTATTTTACCAACAAAACCTAATATCTTATTATTGTTTTTATTGGAACACTCCACAAATATATAATCTTCTGGATTTAAATGGTCGTAACTTAAATCAATACATGTTTCGTGTTCGTGCTCTGCATCAACTTGTTCAATGGATGAGTCATCAGCAAAGTTGAAATCTAGATCAGTGTCATTATTCACCGAATAGGAACCACTCTCGTCTGAGTCCGAAATCGATTCCTTTGGCTTTTTAGCTTTGATTGCTCATTTAGTGCTTTGATCTAAACGCTTGATAAAAGAGTGCATTGCTGATTTTTTTAAGCGCTTCTGAAGTCCATTTTTATCTGGTGTTTCTGTCAAAATCCGTGATTTCCCCTTCTTTCTTCCTCGATTTGAATTTTTCTTGGACCAGCTATCAGGAATTACTACCGTGATGACACTCTTTACGATATCTTCGTTAATTTCTATAGTTTTTTTCTTCTTGTATTCACCTGAAAATTATTTAAAACTTAATGTAAACAACACCAACTTATTATGTACATACTCGTACACTACACACATTGTTTTGAAATACAAATTCAAATGCAGCCACACATGAGAAAGCAGATACAAAAAAAAAACCGTAGGGGCACCTTTGAACATGTTCAAATCTGCCCCGACCGTTTTATTCAAACCTGCTCCAACGTGCCTTGTCACGAACAATTTAGCTTTAATAATTTGTTTGTACTTAAAAAAACTTACTCTAATATGGCTCTAAATGAACCTTCGCCTTCAAAAAATATTTTTCTCAAATAAAAAAGTTCACCAAAAAAATTGTTATACTCTTACAAAGAAAAAAAAAAAAAAAAAGTTGGAAATGCAGCATAAAAACATCCACCCTGAGATACTTTCAAGCGACTACTGGAAAGATGACCGAAAGCCGTTGACGTTTAAAGAAAACCGTATTGCCTTGGTTTACGCCTTCAAATATTTTTTTAATACGATTTTATTAGTGCTGTTTAAAGGTGCCCCCCTATCCCCTACATTGTAATGTACATACACTACCGGTCATTTGATTACCCTCATTTAAAATTTTGTCCTAAATCATAATGCAGCGGTAATATGTCGTCTGATTCATTTCTAAAACTTTTATTTTCACTTATTCTCTGCTACCTGATGATAAACTTGAACAAAATTAATGAATTAAAAAGGGAAATTCCCATTTTCGGTTTTTTGCGTAACTAACAGGGACACTTGATTACCCTCATCTTTTTTTAATATTAATTGTGTGGATGGCGGCATTATTCTGTATGGAAAATCCACTGTCGGCCCTCGAACATATCGTGGAAATTGATTGCTTGCGTTTCAATAAGCTCGATGTAATCCCCTGAATTCTATTGACTTCCTAAGACAACCGGACATATTACGCCATGGAAAAAAATTTCAACCCATACCATGATGGAATCAACAGCAGTGTGACGACGTGACTGGAACAACTCCGATTTCCTCAAATCGTGAAAGTAATATTGAAAGCCCGGGCATCCAAATTAAATTTTTCTTCCAGCTTAAATGAGTCCGGTAAAATTCCAATCTACGATCTTTATGGCGCTGAAGTAAATGTGGCTTTTTTTTTTTCAGTTTTTGCCGTCGGACATGCGAACACTGTTCAATTACACTACGACTTGTCCGGACACTGGCTGAAGTTCCAACTTTCTCCTTTATTTTGTGAGCGGACGCAGCAGATTTTGAAGCTACTCTTAAAACAGGCCTACGTTCTCGTTCTGTTGTCGGTCTTGCTGTGCGGCGTCTTCGATTTTTCCCGTAATTTTCTGGATCTTTTAGAAAATTGTTGACCGTGCAATGATCTTGACCAATTTTTTTTTTGCCTTTCGATGTTGGACACTGTCTTCGAAGCTCTCTGCCAAGTTCATCCCAAAGCAGCTTTATAGGTTTGAGTTCTTTCTTGTTCTTCTTGGTCCACGTATCCATTAATGTGAATCTAGAGACTATTAATCGCAAGTCTGATGGTAAGATGTGCTCTTCTAATATTTGTCTGTACTTCTCCACATTCATGATTCGAATATATGGATGAGGTCTCCAACACCATTATTGAACCATCGCCATGTTTGATTGTTGGGACTAAACAGCTAGGGAGCATCATTTCTTCAGCAGCACGTACAACTTCAAATTTAGACTCATTGGTGTCTAGACCTGGTGCTCTCTTCCCCAATTTAGCCGATTGACTTTGTTTTGCTACTCGATTGTGAGTAACGGTAGCTAAATGCATTTTTGTCATTTTTATCGATATCTGCTGTGAGTGCAAATGATTGAACTCTGCACAAATTTCTGAACCTGTAAGCTGTCTATCCCTCTAATTTTACAGACAGACTCCCTCCAGTTTTGATATTAACTTGAGCTTCTCTTCGGAGTCTTAAGAGTCGATGATTCCTGGAAAACTGTTCTTTGGATCTACACCTCACGGCTTCGCTCAGTTAAGTCAGATCTGTGTCTTTTTGTTTTTATACGTTGTAGTGATGATGGAATTTAGGATTGATTTTACCAACATGCGTGGGTTTCAAACGAATTTCTTCGACATGTACTCGTACCTTGAGAAAGGCAGAACAATTACTGGCGAATATAGCTTCTTGACCAGCTGGGTGCCAAAATTCGCGAGAAGAGGCCTGGCTTGAAGAAGAAAAAAATCATCTTTAACCAGGATAATGCACCTGTACACAAGTGTGCGTTGGCAATGGGAAAACTGCGGGATTGGGCTTACGATTTTGTTCCCCTATTTTGCTGATTGGAATTTTTGCTGATTGGAACCCCATCTCTGCGTCAGGCCGTGAACTTTTCACCTTGCCCTCGTAATTAGCAACGGTGTTAGATGCTACCACTACTCTAAGGGGAATTACAGTAGGCCAATAGGCCCCCGTGTAAGCACCCGTCGGGGTACACATCCATTCCAACCTTGCGTAACCTAGCAACAATAAAAAATAAAATAAAAACTATTATCAGTTGATCGGAAGTTATTTACATCATAATTTCAGTTGTACCGATTTCCGACCAGGCCGTAGGAATTGGGGACAAACACATCTCGAAATAATAATTAAATTACTATGAATACTGTGTACGTACGGCTGTACAAATCTTTGTTTTTAATTTACAGATAACCAACAGTGTAGCAGCCTAAGCTGTCCTACCATATGAATTCAATATTTGCTTTTAATAAGCGTTAACTTTTGCCATATTTTAATTAATTTACTATCTCGAGCACCCATCTATGATACATATTTGTAAATTGAAAAAAAAAAAAGATTTATCCTGTGTTTAGCGTTAAATAGTCATTTAAGTAGATAAACTTGTGTCCTAGAAGTTTATGCATATTAAGTTTGAAGTAATAGTTAATTTCATTAAAAAAAACCATTCACTGATATACAGCGTACTACAAACTTCAATAGCTAACCCGAAGACTAAGATGGAAATATAAAAATCATATTTTTTAGTTAAGGCTTACTTCCGGAGACATGACTTGTTGGAAAATACATGAGTTTAGAGGTACCCTGCTTAAGTGTTCTTAGTTTATCTTTAGAAGACTGCAGTTAACTTAAGGGTCTAAACGTGCTAATGAAAGACAATTAATAGTCCTAAAAACGTCTGTATGGCTTATCATCCTGGCTTATGTACTTGTAGAGATATTCGTATTCCAAGTCGACCTATTTTAGCTGATCGCATACTTGTTTGAGGATTCTTATCTAGCTCAATAAAATAGCTTTAAAAATACATACGAATATTTATTTATTTATTTAAGGCTAATTTAATTCACAAAATTAATTTAAAAAATAAGACACCTAGGCAGTAGGGCAATATGATGTCGTCGTTTAAGATTTTAGACAGAAAGTTAAATTTACTTCACAGTAGCCATTTACATTATATATATATATATTTTTTTTTTCTGCCAGGGGGATGGTGGGAAACGCTAATGCTGACGAGAAACAGTCCCGCTCAGTTTCAAGTAACAAAAACCACCTTTAACCGCTTTTTCAACTTGACACCATCCACTCCGGGACCGCTTTCGCATTACTTCAGAGTGGTGTAGTTTTCTTTCCCCTCCGGGGACCGGCTTTTCATTTATCTCCTGTTGCAGGTTTTTTCATTCTTGCCGGTGTGGCTTTCATCATTTTTTACATAAATGTTATGAGGGTTCTTTTTCGTCTTCCCCTCTCTTCTTTGCTTTGAGTACCTTTTCTATGAATGAGTGTACTCGCTTCCAGCTTTGGTCACTGGTTGACTTTTTTGCCGCTATGTTGTCCGGGCTGATAACTCCGATTTGCGATTCCAACGCACTCCTTTCGGCTTCCCATCTGCTGCATTCGAAGAACGTATGGTTTGCGCCGTCCACCTGTGAGTCATCGTAGTGAGCTTCTTGTTTTTCCTATCTTGTGGAGGTAGGCGTTGAAATACCCATGTCCGGTAAGAAACTGGGTGACGTAGTAATTTACTTCGCCGTGTTTCCGTTCTTTCCATTCGGCAACGTTCTTGATGATCCTCACTGTCCATCTTCCTCTGCTTTCTATGCTCCATCTCTCCTGCCACTGCTGTTTGGTGAGCTCCTTTGCTTCCTCGGTTGCCGCTTCCACTCCAATTTCCGCCTTTTTGTCTTAGACGTACTTCCTCTCTGCTGTCAGAAGATCAATTGGGGTCACTCTCGCGACTACAAGGACGGCTGGTAGTAGTAGTGCTGCGCGCCTCTGTACTGCGGCCATCTGTATTCTGTATTTCTCCTGTTTGAGTGCGTCGGCCCAGATCTCACATCCATACAGGAGAATGGCGTGTGTAATCGACATAAGCAGTCTCCGTTTGATTGCCGTTGGGCCGCCTATGTTCGCCATCAGCCTACTTAATAGTGCTGTTGTCTTTGCAGTTCTATCGGTCGCCGACTTGATATGCTGCCAAAACGTCAGTTTCGTGTCGAGTGTTATTCCGAGGTACTTCAACGCTTTCCTTGTTGTTACCATCTGCGACCCCATTTGAAAATCAATTATCGTGGGGATCTGTCTTTCTGTTTTTTCCGTGGCTAGGCTAAGTCCATGGTCTTCCATCCAGGAGTACACGCGTCTCATAACTTGATTTCATTATATATATATTTTACATTATACATATTGTAGTATGCGGGCTACGGCTCGAGTAGATAAAACAATTATTCTGAGAAATTATTTCTTTATTTTCTACTCTATAGAACAATTCAAGTTCACACTATACTATTCTTCGCCTTATTCTTTTCTTACAAGGTCTCTTTCCTCTCAAATCACTTTATCTCCTTTCAATTTCTTAATTCACAAATCCAAACTAATTACTTTTTCTTGTTCACTCTCAACTTTCAATTTATCACCAAATTACAACTTCGCCCATTATCACTTTTCCAATCTCTTCGCCACGGTTCTAAACCAACTGTGTTTTTTTTTGATCGCCATCTGTCCTTATATAGCAGAAGTTTCTGATAGCCAGAAGCTTCTAGCAAATTCTTCGACCACTGGAACAAGAGAAATAATTATTGCAGTTATAATTCCCTTTTATCCCTGATATTATTCGTCTCTTTCGTTGACATGAGCTGTGGAGACTTCGTCCCAGACACGAACCTCGAATGAAAGGACAGTTTGAACCAAAATTCTGCCAAAATGGAAAGTCACTGCGGAATTTGCTGCATAGACATAGGCGCGTAGTTATTATTATGCTACACTGCCCCCCTCTTAGACGTGTTCGTCCCGAACAAGTGCATCCTCATTTCGGCCATTGTATCGACTCAGTCGGTCCACATGAACCACTTTCATTTTGGCCCTCGGTCCTCGCTGGATGCGGTAGACAACATCGTTGATGCGGGTTACTATTCTGTAGGGACCTTCCCAGTTCCGCTGTAATTTAGGTGACTTCCCCTTTTGGCGATGGGGATTATACAGCCACACCAGATCTCCTTCCTGGAATCCTGACGTTGTTGCCTTGGCATCATACCTGGTCTTCATGCGGTCGCTCGTCATCTTAATCTGGCTTCTGGTCCTTTGGTGTATGTCCCTAAGCCTTTCCCTAAGGTCCGCCACGTACTCTTCTTCATTTCTGGGCTCATTGGTAGGAGATCCAAATTTCACCTCACTGGGTAAACGAGCTATTCCACCGAATAAGATTTCGAACGGCGTATGTCGAGTAGTGCTATGCACGGCACTTCTATAGGCCATCAAAAACAAGGGAATCTGCCGGTCCCAATCCCGTTGGTAGTCACCTACGACCTTCGAGAGATGTTCGTCCAAAGTCCTATTGAAACGCTCCACCATACCGTCCGACTGTGGATGAAGCGGGGTTGTCCTTGTCTTTTTGATTCCGAGTAGTTGACACATCTCTTGGAAGATTCTTGACTCGAAGTTCCGCCCTTGGTCAGAATGCAATTCCAAGGGCACACCGAATCTGCTAACCCAATTGTAGACGATCTGCTCCGCCACGGTTCTGGCTTCCTGGTTAGGGATCGGAAACGCTTCCGGCCACTTACTGAAGTAGTCCATCACTACGAGTATATACCGATTACCATTGTCGGTTTCCGGAAAGGGCCCTGCGATGTCAATGGCGATTCGTTCGAAAGGTGCTCCCACGTTGTATTGGTGCATCTTACCTCGAGTTTTGATTCTCGGACCCTTGCTAGCTGCACACACGTCGCATTTTCTGCACCAGTCTTCGATATCTTCCTTCGCTTTTAACCAATAAAAACGTTCTCGTACCTTTTCTAGCGTCTTATTCACTCCCAAGTGGCCTCCGGTCGCCCCGCCATGCATTTCCTGTAACACCTCCTTGACCCTCGTCCGCGGTACGACAAGCTGCATTACAAACGACTTTCCGTCGGAGGATTCCCATTTTCTTCTCAGAACACCTTCTTGGACATGGAGGGAGTCCCACTGCGCAAAATATGCCTTTAAGGTCGGGCTTCTGTGAGAGATGTCCTGATGATCCGGTTTCTCCATGTTCTCCTTCCAGGCCAGAATCGGCTCGATATCCGGGTCTTCCTTCTGAGCGTTCCGGATCTCATCTACGCTCCAGCCGGCGATAGGTTCGGCTCTCATTCTTTGGATGGAAACCAGCTCCCGTTCTTCCTGACGCGCACAATGTTTACAATCCGTTCTGCATGGTCTCCGGGACAGTGCATCCGCATTAGAGTGGAGCTTTCCTTTACGATGCTGTATTTCGTAGTCGTAGATTTGCAGCCTTTCGATCCATCTTGCGACCCATTTTGCGCAACTAATTAACTCAACACAGAAATCGTTTTTTTTTTTTTTTTTTTTGCTTGTGCAATTTCACACCACGGAAATAGTTATTCACAGAATAAGTTTTATCCCGCTTCTGACACCAATGTAGTATGCGGGCTACGGCTCGAGTAGATAAAACAATTATTCTGAGAAATTATTTCTTTATTTTCTACTCTATAGAACAATTCAAGTTCACACTATACTATTCTTCGCCTTATTCTTTTCTTACAAGGTCTCTTTCCTCTCAAATCACTTTATCTCCTTTCAATTTCTTAATTCACAAATCCAAACTAATTACTTTTTCTTGTTCACTCTCAACTTTCAATTTATCACCAAATTACAACTTCGCCCATTATCACTTTTCCAATCTCTTCGCCACGGTTCTAAACCAACTGTGTTTTTTTTTGATCGCCATCTGTCCTTATATAGCAGAAGTTTCTGATAGCCAGAAGCTTCTAGCAAATTCTTCGACCACTGGAACAAGAGAAATAATTATTGCAGTTATAATTCCCTTTTATCCCTGATATTATTCGTCTCTTTCGTTGACATGAGCTGTGGAGACTTCGTCCCAGACACGAACCTCGAATGAAAGGACAGTTTGAACCAAAATTCTGCCAAAATGGAAAGTCACTGCGGAATTTGCTGCATAGACATAGGCGCGTAGTTATTATTATGCTACAATATATATACCATGAAGTAATAGGAGCTTATGTTGTTTGCTTAATAGGCCTGCGACCCTTGGAAGGTTAGAGCCTGAACTACTGCCTTCCATCCTTCACGGTCCGGGGCTCGGTGCTTCCAGTTGGAAAGACCAAGATTGAGTCCGCGATCACTTGGTCCTTAAACCGGAGGTTCGGTCTCCCTTGTCGTCTCGAACTAGTGGGTTGGGATTCGAAGACTCTCATTCATTTTTTCATTTTTAATGCATTTTTATTTTTTAAATTCATTGTAACTTAATTGCTAGACAAAACGCTTAAAACTAGCTTAACTAACTTAACTTTCTTATTCTAACTTACTGGCCCTAAGCGGGCGCTCTAAGTTAAACCTAATACTTAAAACTATGTATTTCGACGTAAAATACTTGAAAATTGTTTATTGTTCATTTATTTAATTTTAATTGTAACTAAGAAAATTATATAAAAAACTTAGTGACTGAACTTTTTTTGTATTCTTACAAATAAAACTTATAAACTACCTTAAAATAAATCTTAAAACTATCTTATTCTAAATTAGCCTATCTTATTCTACCTTACGTATTTTCTACGTAATTTTTTTTTTGTTTTTTTGTTTTTTTTTTAAATTTTTTTTTTGTTTTTTTTTTTATCGAGTGCTGTTTTTTTTGTGTTTTTTTTTTTTTTTTCATCCAAGTGCTGTGGATATTTTTTTTTTTTTTTAATTATTACCTACACCTACCTAAACCTAAAAAACTACCTAAACCTAAACTATGTAAGTCGGCCATGGGCAAGAACAGCCAACTTTTAACACCAAACAGGCTACCCTGGATTAGGAGGAAACGATACCGCCTTACTAAACCGGAGACGCTCCACACTGCCGTGTGCAACGTCTCTGTCGTAGTTGAATCGCCTATCCACAACTGTCCGAGCAACGTAGAAGATTAGCGGCACGGCAAATCTGTCCTGGATCAGACCATTCTCATCAAATCCTCTATTTTGCCTCTGGGGGAATAAAGCCGTTAAGGCGCACTCTCTCGTGATACTCGTAATTGGGGTAATAAGCCCCAGAGATCAGGTTATTCGTCGAGCTCATTGCTCTTACAATGTGCCTTCGAATCAGCTTGATAACGAAATTATCCACTCTTATTAGATTAGCCCTGTTGTATGGGACCTCATTGGGATAGAATTTTATGTACTGGGACTCCGGTGTTCTGTATAAATGAAGGCAAGCCCGAAGACAAGCCCTCTCAAACACCCGAATCTTTTCCAACAAGCTTGCTCCCACGTTGAACCACACGGGACATCCATATACGAGCATGGGCCGGATGAGGGCAATGTAGCAGATTACCTTTACCCTTGCATCGAGTTGCTTGCTATAAAAAAGTCTCTTTGTAAGGGCTCTGGCCAGAGCAGCATCTATATGTTTGTTAAAATATAGATATTGGTCTAACCAGAGCCCCAGGTATCTGACTACACTTCGACTCGCAAGTGGCTGTCCGTGCGGTCCAACTATTGAAAACTTTCGCCAATTCTTTCTGGTATCCCTAGAGGCATCAGACAACGGCGTCCTAAAAAGAATGGTTTCCGATTTCTGGAAGTTGATCTTCAACTTCCAGTCATCGCAATATCGCTGAATCTTATCGAAGTCACGTTGCAAGAGAATTGCAATGACCTCGATTTTTGGTCCTGATCTGTACGCGATCAAGTCATCTGCGTACGCTATGATATGGTGAAGTGATCCTATGAGATCGCTCGTGTAAATGTTGAAAAGGATCGGTGAATTAACCGCACCTTGTTGCAGATCGTTTTGAATTAGAAATGTTCCAGCAGAAGTCACATTGCCATTTTTGACGATGAACTGTCTACTGGTGAGCATGTTATGAACTATGTACAGCAGTGGTTTGCTTATGCCCAGCCTGCTTAGCTTGTAGAAGAGTCCCTCTAGCCATACGGTGTTGAAGGCCTTCTCCAAGTCAATCAGGCAGGCACCCGTGCATTGGTTCTTGCTTTTGTTCCATTGGATGTCAGATACCAGTTTAGACGCGGCATGTATTGTATCATGCCCTGCCTTAAAACCGAATTGGTTATCCGGAATTATATTACTGTTCTCAGTCCACTTAAGCAGGGCTCTATTGATCACTTTCTCGAATACCTTGCTGATGTTCGGAAGGAGACTTATCGACCGGAGATTTGCCGGACTGGAAGTGTACTTACCCCTTTTGGGGATGGGTTGTACCACTGCTGTTTTCCAATGTGCTGGATAATGTGCATTATTCAGTGCATTGTTAAACGGAGTGGTGTAAGTGTCCACCGCTTCTAGAGGGAGATGTCGAAGCACAATGTTCGATACTCCATCGATTCCCGCAGATTTCTTCCTCCTCAATGAGTCGAAGATCGCTTGGAGCTCCACCTTCGATATGAACGGGGGATATACCCTTTCATCGGCGATGACATTATTTGCCATGTTATCGTCATTGAACTCGGTAAAACCTATGTTCTCGGGTCGCCAGTGCTCAATATCATTTCGAAGGCAGAAGTTATGCACAAAGACGCGATTTTCCAATTCGGGGTTCGAGCACACTTCCTGGAAAATCGCTCCTATAGCTTCTACCTTCTGCGGATCTTCGATCACAAAGAAGTTGTCATCCTCTACTGCGTTATCTGGATCTATACCTGCTGTTATAAGTATTCGACCATTGTTCGTCGTTCGGGGGATCTTAAGACACGGAAGGTCGTTTTGATTATTCCTCCGAAATATTTTATTTATTTGCGGGAACATACTCGGGTTGTTGCATTTTACAGCCCGAATTTTGTTGTTCCAATACAAATTTACAGAAAGTCTGTAGTTTTTTCTGATTAATTTCTGGAGGTTTTTAATCAACGACTTCAGCGTCCTAACCTCCGAGTTTTGTCTGTCAGTAAACTGTCTGTACAAGGTTTTTAGTCTCGACAGCAGTCTACTTTTGTGTTGGTGTAGTGCGTCAATTGTTGCATTGCGGAATATGTTTGCGTTGTCAGGATGTTGATATCGAGGTATCGTGCCGTCCATAGTTCGTTTAATTGTCTCGTCCATTTTTTTTAGGTACCAGTCAATCTCCTCGTTTGACAGATTCCTATTGGACGGTGGGTAGAGCGAATTCGAGGAGAGTGCTCTTGTCAAAGTTCTTGAGAAGCGAGTCCAACGTGTCCTACTATAATCGAAGACTCTCTTAGCTGGAGCGTTGTCGTCCATTTGCTCGATGCGGCCAAGCCAGTGTAGTCAACGGATTTTTTCCTTACGGACTACATCCACATATTGTACAGCTCATAGAATTCGCGATTATGTTTTCTCCTCCATTCGGATCCATTCGGAGGAGTTGTTTCTGGTCGACAGCATGTACTTCGTTTTACTCTCATTGATCTCAATACCAACTCGTCTAGCCTCTTCGTCAGTCGCCGTAAATGCTTCAATAACGGCACGTTGGGAGCCCGCGGTAATATCTACTCGTATGTATATCGTCCGCATACCCCAACACCTGCACGTATTTGAAAAATATAAAGTCTTCTATATTAACACCTGCCCGCCGCATTATACGTTCTAACACCAGATTGAAGAAGTCACATGCCAGCCCGTCTTCTTGCCGAAATCCAGTGCGTGTTTGGAAAAATTCGGAGGTTCTACTTCCAAGCTGCACGGTGCATTGCATGTTTTCGAGCGTGGTGCGACATAACCGAATCAGGTTTTTTCTGGATCTCGAAATCGGCGCGATGAATGCTATCATAAGCGGCTTTGAAGTCGATGAAGAGATGGTGGGTATCGACTTGGAACTCGTTGGTCTTTGCCGAAGTGTGAAAATTTGGTCAGTTGTCGATTTACCGGGCCGGAAGCCATACTGATATCGGCCAATTTGTGTGGTGCAAAATGGCTTTAGACGTTCACACAGTACACTGGATAGGATCTTGTAAGCAACATTAAGCAAGAATATGCCTTGGTAGTTGTTACAAGACATAGGATTGTTTTTTTTGTGGATGGGGCAGATAGAGCTGATATTCTCCTGCTGAGTCAAAAGGAGTTGTCACGGCCAAAGGGACCTGATTGCTGTGTCCGCAGTTTCGTTGCCCTTAATTACGACATGCGCGGGTCCCCATGCTATAGTTAAAGTAGGGTTGGAATTGAGATTTCTTCAGATGTATTCTAAAGAAGGACACTACGTAACCCATTTAGGATACCTCAATTGTCAGTGAAAATTATCCAGGCTTGAGCGATGGACATTCTTTTTTCGGATGCTGTTAGCTCTGCTATCTGCCGGCTAATTCCGGCAGTACTCCTTGATTGATAATTTCGGTTCCTCCATTCAATTTCAGCTCAATCAAGTTGCTGTCGGCTAGCGCCTTACTTGCTATGTTGAGTGCTCTCTTTCTTCCGAGTTGTTCAAATAATGTGTACCGAGCTTCTTCCGAGTGCTTGATTGCTGTGCTTGATTGACGCCGGCTCTACCGGCACTTTTATTAGCTTAATACAAGCACAAGGAAACTTAAACAATCTAAACTTAAAACTAAAGACAACTGGGAAGAGCAGGTAGGAGGTAGAGGGGGTTAATATGAGGGTGGTGTTGGCAAAGTCAGGACTTGGCTAGATGAAATTAAGGCGATGCTGAAGATTGTTTTGAAGGGTAGTTCTGCTGCAGTGGAAGTCGAAGGTGTTTTCCATATTGTTAGCCAAGCGCAACATTCTGGACAGTGGGGCGTTATAAGCATAATTGGTGCGATGATAAGTGAGACGGAAGAGGGGAATGGTTACAGGGATTGGTATTAAATGAGACTAGTTCAAGAGCGCGGGGCAATCAATGTGACCAGTAATTAGCTGATGGAGGAAGAGTAAGTCGGCAATTTCACGACGATTTTCAAGAGATTGAAGATTGATGAGTTTTAGACGATCAGAGTAGGGAGGTAAGTTGTATCTATCAGTCCAAGGGAGACCGCGTAGGGCGAAACGGATAATCCTGCGCTGGATGACTTCGGTACGTTGGATGTGGAAAGCATAGTGTGGTGTCCAAGCTTGGCTAGAATATTCGAAGATACGTCAAACGAAGGTGATATAAAGTGATTTGGTGACGTATGGGCTCGAAAATTCCTTGGACCAACGTTTTACAAAGCCAAGCGCAGAATTGACTCTATTTATTATGTGGTCAATATGAGAACGGAAGTTAAGTTCCCTATCGCAGATTACACCTAAATCACGCAAAGATGAAACTGGTGGGACGAGCTCGCTGCAAAGGAAGTAGTTCCTATGGGTTGGTGGAAGGCATTTACGGGAGTAGGTGATGAATTGACATTTGGTTACATTAAGTTCGAGATGATTTTTGTGACACCAGAGAGAAAATCTGTTAAGGTCATATTGAAGTGGGTGAGAATCGATGGGAGAAGAAGTATCTGAAGATTTTGATAATGCAGTCGACGTCGTTAATGGTCAGGACGAAAATTAAAGGACCAAGGTGACTGCCTTGAGGGACACCCGAAGTGGCCTTGATGGGGTTAGAGACAGAAGATCTAAATATAACCTCGTACTGTCGACCTTCCAAGTAAGATTTGATCCAATTGATAAAGCCGGGTTGAAAACCAAGAGCTTTCAACTTAAGAATAATAATTTGGTGCGAGATTTTATCAAATGCTTTACTGAAGTCAGTGGTAATAACATCAATTTCGTTGCCATCTTCGAATGCACACAGTGCCTGAGAAACGAATTCAGTTAAGTTGGTGGTTGTCGATCTATCTTTAAGAAATCCATGTTGGTTGGTAGAAAATATGGATTTGCAATGAAAAAATATCGAGTCATACACTAGAAGAGTTTGGGTATGCATGATAGTTTCGCGATAGGTTGATAGTTGGAGATTTCGTTTTTAGGACCTTTCTTGTGAATAGGGATAATGAATGAGTTCTTCCAAAGAGGCGAGAAAGATCCTTGGGAAATGGACATAAGAAAAAGGGAAGTCAACGGTTGGGGCAAGTGATTCACGCATTTTTTTAGAACTATAGCGGGCAACCCGTCAGGACCAGGAGAGTAGTCATCCTTAAGTTTATTAATCTTCTCTGCGACAATTAACGAGGTGATATCAACCGAAACTATTGACGTTTGGGCGCAATTGTCCAAATAAGAGAAGTAATCGTAGTCTGGTTCGAGGATGCGGTCGGTAAACGACTGGTTAAAACAGTGAGTGAATAAGTTTGCGAAAATTTTAGGGTCTGACGAAGAAGTGTTAGCGAGTTTAAGGATAGATGGATAACTATCAAATTTTCGTTTGGAATTTATGAAATGATAACAACGCTTTGGGTCCGTCGTAAGACTGGATTGCATTCGGTTAAGGTAATCATGATAGAGAGCTTCGCATAGTTCGGCGAAGTATTTATGTGTGTGCTGATAGATGGTGTAATCATAGCCAGAACGGGATTGCAGGTATGCTCTCCAAAGTTTATTCCTCTTGTTACGAAGTGAGCGCAATTGTTTGTTATACCAGGGTGGGGATGAAGAACAATTTTTTTGGAACGAGTAAGGAACAGCTTGCAGAAAACAATCGAAAATTACAGTATAGAAAGATGCAAGAGCAGTATCCACAGTAACGCGTGCGTAGTTAAAATTAGTATTACTGAGCAGGCTGTTAAGTTTGGCGAAGCCAGCTTTCCGAAAATTAAAGCTATATAAGTTCTGAGTGTGAATATTAGAATTTAAGTCAATTTTAGCTCTTCTATGATGTCACTTGTTGCTAACCTTGAGAGCTTCGTGGCAGTTAATTCTTCGATTACGGAATTCAAAGCTAAATGAATTTCACCAATACATTCCGCGTGATGGGCAATATTCGTGTCAAGCTCCTTCAATGAGGTGGTGTGGCCGGAAAGTGTCTCAGATATGGATGACATATCGACATGGATATCCTTGAGAACTGAGAAGGGGATAGAGCACTTGGGGTTAACGATTTTTTTATTATTATTCTTAATTTCGTCAATTCCAGCGTTGGTTAATATTATGAGAGTGAGCAAGTGATCTTATCTTTTTTCGCTCTTATGGCAGGGCTCTTTTATCTCTTTTAAAACGGAACTGTGATCAGAAACGTAGTTTTCTAAGGCATTGTAGATGGAATCACAGTAGTTGCTACATAATTCCATCGTTTTGTTAAACTTGTGACGCAGCTCCGATTTCAGCTCAGCAACCGAATTAGTAAGCGTAGAAAGTTGTTCGTTGTTGCATTTGGTAGCAAGCATTATGTGTGCCATAGAAATAGTTTTACATTCATCACAGAAGAAATAGAATAGGTTGGTGTATTCCTGCAAATGGGCTTTGGCATTCCTGGTTAGGCCAATGCAGATAGGGTGGAAAAATTTATTGCAAATACCTTTGCATTCTATCCTATCGGCGGAGTTGGAGAACATGGTGCATAGTGGATCCACAAGACGTCATGGTGAATAGCCGGGGTGAATGTTCAAAGCGACACAGTGACACAGATAACGTGAAATGGAAAAAAAGAAAAACGATCGCAAAAAAGCAGGGGTGAATGTACACAGTGTCACAGATACATTGTAGTGGCAGAAAGAAAAAACGATCGCTGTAATTGGTGTAAATTTTAGAGCCCCTGTTGCCATGCGAAAACATTCGTTAATGGCCGTTGATATATTCCGCGTTATTTTTTGTTGTCCATATTAAAACTGTCTTACCATGCTGAAGAGTGCTTTCCATCAATATCTTGGCTATTTAAGGTGCGGTCTCCAGATGTTGTTCCTTCCGGCGGGAGCGAATAGTTTTCAATGAATTGTTCTGCATTTTCAATTGGTTTGAGACATTTTTTGAATGTGAGTCCGAGCATTTTTATCTATTTTTGAAGTGCAATTGTAGCTTCACTAAGGATGAGCGGAGACATCGTACATTTTATTTTTCTGCAAATGTGCAGAGCCTCCGTTATTGATGGCACAACTGTACCACTATCTTGTGTACTGGTATAAATGGCTAGCTCTGCTGCTTTTAAAATTTGTTTAACCAGGCTCGGATTTGCAGAATAGGCAAACATCAATTCGTGCGGGGTCACCCTTGTAGTTGCATTCCTCACAGTGTTCAAGCTCCATTGAATGCTTCTCAATTACTGCACCCAGTCCTTCCCCGCCGAAAGAGTACACTTAAGTGCTGCTGGTACCAAACGGTTGACTCTCTCCGTCCGTTAGCTCTTGGTGTTTTAAAGGCTGTCATAATGTGCTGTATGCCGTTAGTTTGACAGTATTTCATGAATTCACTCGCCGTGCTTAGGTATCCTAAAGTAATCGCTGATCTGGTTGAACACTGTCACCATCTCTTTTGTGTTGGTCATCCTTACAGCTTTCAGAACCGTGTATTTGGTAAAGTTATCCAGCAGCGCTACCAAATATTTAGTTCCTCCTCTTCCAGTTATGAATGGTCCAAGGTGATCCATATGGATTGGATGAAAAGGTATAGGCACCCTCTTCACACAATGCAGCTCGTCTTCCCCCGTTCCGCCCTTTCTCTTGGTATATACGCAGTTCACACAGCCCTTAACAAAGTTCCTCTTCCTGAAAAGCCACTATATTTTCAGGTTTTTAAGAGTTTTGTCGATGCCCTCGTCATGATGTATCCGTAAAACTCGCTCCCGCACCCCTTCTTTATCTAATCACCGTCGCATCTAAACAGACTTTTCCTTCCAGGTTGTATTCCTTTTGCAGTTATTTTCGATCATCGCCAACAGTTGCTGATTGTAAATGGTTGATAATGTTGCGGAGTTTCCCATCTTGCCTCTGGTAATACAGGTGTTTCATATGTTGGCGAATGCTTCTTCTATCTCCCGTTCGTCGTCTACTGGAGGGCGACTCATTGCATCCACATATCCTGCTAACCTCCCTCTTTGCTTCAATATGCCGGCAAGTCTTACGGTTGATGCATCGTCCTATCAGAAGCAGAATGACAGCTAAGTCAATACCCTCCTGCGATGGAATGCTTTACGGCGGTACCGCAGGGGTTAGGGGGTAGGGTGGGAGGTGAGTTTAGTAGGTGGAAGCCCCACACTATAACTGAGTAAGGGCTCAGTTTCGTCTGAGAGAGATTCTCACCTCCCAACGCAAAAATAAGTTTGCATGCACACTGGCAGTACTGTGTTGATTTCGATCTTGCAGTATCCCCAGTTGTACTGTTCAAGTTCGCTCGGATCTAATAGGAAACAATCTCGGTGCATGACTACTAATTCTCAGAGTTGTTCCTACTCATCATCTGTGATATCTCCCGTATCCAGATCGCCAATCATGGTTCTGCTCCTCACCTGTTGAACCCTTTTGTCTGTGGTAATCAAAGCTTTACCTTCATTACTCACAGTATGGTCGTTGATTTTAAGTTTGTCGTAATTCTTCTCGATTTTAACTCGACGTTGGTCCAGCAAACTCCGCTCGATGATCATTTGGTATGGTTGGGGACAACTAGCACTTCACACCAGCTTTGTAAAGCATCTACTTGGACATCTGCATAAAATTTTCCTGTAGTTCGGCAAGCTCCTCCGCCGAACTTGTTAGCTTTCTGTTATTCTTCTCGAAGCAAAGGTAGCTGACGTTTGAGACTGATTCTTCCATGGTGACGCCGTCGCTTTTTAGATCTATGGAAGCCTCGATTGCTTGCCCGTTCACTTTCACAATTTCATGGTACACGCTTCTCTTTCCACACACCCACAACTGACTTGACCCTGCATGCTGATGATCTCCGTTGCTACTGGGTCCCACTGCACTCCTCGTTGCTGATGCGGCCAATATACCCAATTTGATTACACCTGAAGCACTTGGTTGTTGTGCAGTTACGTCCCATCTGCCTTTTGGTTACACCTGAAGTATCTGATCGCGGCTGGCGCTAGGTTTTCGGTATTCGGCCCTGATGCATATTGCTTGTGTGTGTTCCTGCTGCGTTTGCGCTGCGAATTGTGATTGCTGGTTGCCTTCATTGATATCTTAGACATGCGATATATAAATAGAATTTCCTTCAAAGCTTCTGTATGGTATCAGGCTCTGTCGCTTTCAGAACATCATGACATTCCATATCGGTTATGCCTCGTACCACATATTTGACCACTGTCTTCACCCCTTGAAGCAATCACTCTCACCTCATACACAAACTCTTCTGGCTTCTCACATGACCTTAGCTTTTAATTACGTAAAAGTTCATGCACATCTGCTACATCATCTTCTGCTGGAAATTGTTGACTAGGTTATCCAAAAATTCTTCTAATGATGAAGAACTCCATTGCTCCAAAGTAGCGTATTGCAGGTGAAAACAATGGCGATTAAGGAAGCCCTGTCCTGACTGATGTGTAATTTAGTATCTGTTTGGGATATTTTCACGAATAGTCAAGCGGCAATAAAGTCCTTAGTATCATGCTCACTCTCTTCAAAGGCTGCTTAAGATTGCCGCTCGTCGATGACGGAGCTGGGTGCCAGGCCACAGAGATATATAGGGTAACTGCAAGGCTGACGAGCTCGCTAGAAAAGGCACAACCCTCAGACTTATGCCGGAAAGGCAAAATTTAGGTATGCCTCTTGCTACGTGTAAACATTAACGCTTGCGCAGTCTCTAGACAAATCTGGCCCAAGCTAGATAAAAAACACTCTAATAGATTGGTTTTGCTAAAATGATCGCAGATCAGCACCGGCATCGGTGTCCTCAAGGGGCACTGTCCTATCGGTTTACACGCTAAAAGGCTGGGTTAAATGGTTACTACCGAAGCTGCACGGACGAGCAAGAGTAAACAATCTTCCTTTTCCTTTGTATCTGTCCAGCTCTGTTCAAAAGAAGACTGCTGCATTGACGTCAGAAGTATTCTCCGCAGTATCACAATGGACCTTAACCTAACTCTATTGCTTAAAGGAATATCCTCCGGCACTTCTGGAGTACTTGTAGCTATATCGTCATGCTCTCTGTACATATTTGTAATTTGTATGGTTTTTTCGCTGGCGGGTATTTAAATTTTTTGATGGAGCAGGCTAGAAGACGAAGTACTGTGCGATTTTTTTTTTTTTATAATTTGCACGTGTGAAAGGGGTTATGAATGCCCTTATACTAATTTTAGGACACAGGCATTTTTGAGGAAAGGGGAAGAGACAGAGAGAAAGACAGATTGGTGTAGTTGGTTTGAAACTCAGCTGGTATTAAGTTTCAGTGAACTCCAAGGGTGGCTGTCCAGATAACCGGGGAGCTTGCTTGTTTTTGCTTTTGTCGTTGCTCATGATTCACAGTACTTTTTCCCGTCCTCCTGATGTCATCATCACGATCAAGTTGCATTATATTCATATGACCGCCCTACTACCAGTGTTATGCCTTCGCAGTAGAGTTGACATAAGCTTTCGCAATTGATCGAAAAATAGATGATTATTGACATCAGGATGCGAACCGTGAACCTGTAGCGTGACAAACGATGATGTTACCACTACACCACGGCGATGCTATGGGTAGTAAATATATTATTTTCTACAAGAGTACCTCTACCTGATTTAGCATATTGGTAATATTTGTGGGGAAAAGGTCTGGCTTATATTACTTTCTAGAGAATGTTTGTTATTTAATTAGCCTTTAAGATTCCATTGCAGTATGGTAAATTTAATTTCCAACGAAAATGATTGTTCATTATTATTTGTTGGATGTGGCGTGATATATTGCAGTTGAATTGCTTTGACTGAGTGAGAGTAAGTGAGTTAGAGTTGAGTGATCTGATAAAGTTGTATAAGCGGAGTGCTCAGACCCTATGTAAATTGATTCTGAGTCAGTTTCCATTTGTTTTACCTTAGACATGAAAGACCGTTGCTTTAATATTTTCTCTATGCGAAGAATATACCAATAGAGGTGTGTTTGATGTGGCGAGTTGGGAGCGTTTCGTGAGATAGATTCTTGAGTTCAATTGGGTTCTATATTGGATTGCAACTGTAGTCGCTTTTTGGACTGCCTTTGCAGTGGAGGTATGATGTGTTTGTGTATCTTGGAATGGGTTCGATGTTAGAAGTGTTGCTTTGCAGAGTTTCGATTTGCACGTCAAAGTCAGTATGTGGAGTGG